>JBDJHY010000102.1:15181467-15194420 GCA_039654485.1 Withania somnifera | reverse complement strand
TACCGAAGAAGATTATCTCAGATAATGAAAAGCAGTTTGCAGAAAACCCGTTCTAATCATGGTGCAAAGAAATGCAAATTACCCAATAATTCACCTTGATAGCGCACCCCAAAGTGAATGGTTAAGTCGAGGTTTCAAACGGGATACTGCTGCGAGGCCTAAAAATGAGGCTAGATAAAGCCAAAAGAGATTGGATGGAAAACCTATCTCATGTTCTATTTTCGTATAGGACGACCCCATGAATACCTAATGGGGAAACCCCATTTAGCCTCACATATGACACGGAAGCAGTGATCCCGGTCGAGATCGGGGTACCCATTCCGAGGTCATTACACTATGTTGAGCAAGGAAATGAAGAAGATCTTAGGAAGAATCTCGACCTCTTGGAAGAAAGGAGAGAAAGGGCAACCATTTCTGAGGCCAGATACAAGTAGACTATGGCTAAATATTACAATGACAATGTAAAAAAATAACCAATTTAGCCACACAAGTATGTCCAGAGACGAAACGAAGCAAGCGGAGTTGAAAAGTTGGGGAAACTTGAGGCGAACCGGGAAGTCCCTTATCAGGTAATTGAGGCCTTTAAACAAGGTGGCTATAAATTGGCAAGGTTAGATGGGATTGAAACACCAAGAACCTGGTATATAAATAATCTGCGAAGATTCTATCAGTAAGACTACAATTCACAAATTACACTTATCTCTTGCAATTGGCAAAGTACATTCTTCTCTTATAATTGCTATTTTTTTACTAATCTATGAGTTAGGGATTGAACCTGGCCTAAGATGGGCTATACGCCTTAACAAAAAAGGCTGAGATTATAATTTTTTTGGGGTATTCAGCAAAAACCCGTTTCCCTTAGAAATATTCAGTTCGGCGAACTACCACATATAATAAATTGACCTTATCTATGAGAGCTCGATTTAGTCAAGTGCCGCAAATTACAAGTTAAATCGACCTCATTTATACAAGGTCGATTTGGCCAAGCACTATAAAAATACAAATTAAATCAACCTCATTTACGAGAGCTCAATTCGCCAAGTACCGCAGACTACAAATTAAATCGACCTCGGGTACGAAGGTTCGATTCGGCTAAGTGCCACAAACTATAAATTAAATCGACCTCAGATGCGAGGGATCAGTTCAGCCAAGTGCTGCTATGAACAAATACATACATGTAGTGTGCCAACATTGGGCTAAAGTCAAGGGCATCCACAAGGTATGTAAGTAAATTGATTTTAATAAAGAATTATTTCGGTAAAATACCGTAGATACATTTACTTACATATAATAATTCTTATTTATCAAAATTATAAGTACAATGTACATTAACTACTTTACATTGTCCTAAATCCTATGACCTTATTGACTCCGAGCTGATCTACCTTGTTCCCTTCCACTCATTGCAAGTATAATGTCTGAAGAAGGGATGACTGAAAAAGGGTTTTGCTAGCTTGTGTTGGCCTGCTTGTTAGCTTGAAAACTCTGAGGCTGCTTCTTCACATCATCATACATGGCCAGTATGTTGTCCAAGATGACCTTATTCCTTTAATAACAACGGGAACCTTCCCCGTAGCTTGAAGCTATCCTCGCAAGAGTAGCAGTCAGCTCGCGAACTCGCTCCTCGACCTTATCCAAGGTAAGTAAACTTGCCTCAACAAAAGCAATACGTTCGTACTCTCATAGTTGATCTTAGAGACGATTCACCTCGGCCTCCCGATGGTTAAAGTCCAGCTTGTATTGATCTGCCTTGGACTTCCAGTAGGCAGTGGTCTTCTCAGTACTATTTACGAGCTTACGGGCATCCCCTTGTAAGTCTTCAAGCTTCTAGGAGAGCCTCTTATTCTCATCCCTTAGTTGTTTCCTTTCCTCACTGGAGTGCTTCAGCTTTTCCACTAAGCCTTGGAATTTAGCGTTAACGGATAAGCAACTCCAGAAATATTGAATAAATTGGTTCTTGTTGAGGAGTTCTTTAGTCTACTCGTGGAGAAGCCTTCGAAAGGTGAGGAGTGTGGTTCGAAGGGTATAGTTTTCCCTTTCAACTTTATCAAGTTTATAAGGGATGATTTGCTGAAAAAATAAAAAATAAAGTCGTTAAGCTCAGCAGAAGTAAGAAGAAGTCTAGGGAAAAATAAGAAAAATAGTTGTTTTTCGTTTATAAGGGTCCACTAGGTCGTAATGATTACATAAAAAGGAAAATAAATAAAAGATTACAAAGATATCTATCTACTACCCCTGACCTGACCAGTTGTCGAGGTAGGCTCTAGCTCTACAGGAGGCTCAGAGATTGGGCTATGGCGAGATCTTCCACAGAGAGGCTTCGGTGATGATCGACAGCTCCTCGATGCGAGGCATGTCCCCAGAAGATAAAAACTCCTGGATCTCGAGATCTGCATCCTCAGTACACGACTCAGTTCCTCCACTGTTAAAGAGTGGGATGCCGAGCTACATATTAGATTAGCGAGAACTCTGGCCGTTGCAGCACAACCTTTACGTAGTCCTTATTCATGCGAGCCTCAGCTCTCATATCGTAGCCATATTTTTCATCTCGGAGGGGGAGGTCTGGGAACTCCTCAACCACCTCATCCAACAGCGCGACCCGATTGGCTTTGAAGAGAGCCTGGCTCATAGAGGAGACATAGTCCGAAAAGGTATTGGTCAAAGTGACCCTTCTTGAACAACACTTCGGTAAATTCTCCTAGCCGGTCAATGAAGTCAGTTTTAAGGTGCTGAACCTCGACTTCAGTCGCCCTTTGTTTTTCCTCAGTAACCCTCTTCTTCTCCATAGAGACCCTCCTCTTTTCCTCCGAGACCCTTCTCATCTCATCTGAGGCTCTCAGTTTTGCCTCAACCTCCTTTCATTGATCTCGCTCCCGCCTGAGCTCCTCATTGAACTGGTCTTCTTTTTTAGCCAAAATGGAGGCCGCTTTTGTCAACATCTGTAAAACAGGAAAAGGGATTAATGCTGAGAAAAGACATAGGAAAAGGCACGACTGGTAATTCAGAGGGTTACTTACATCTCCAAGACCGGCCAATGAGATGTCCTCGTGGGAGGGAGGACCATTTCGGAAACTTTGTGCCCCTTGGGTGCTGGCACTTGAGCTGAGCTGCCTCTCTTCTTGCCCATCTCTAGGGAGATCTCTTTTTTCAAATACCCCCTTTATGAGAAGGGGGCTACAAGTCAGCACCTCAGCAGACGTCCCAGCAGGGAAATTATTGGATTTTGGTTTTTTGGCGAGCTTAAGTTGAACCGCTGTAACAAAGGAAAAAAGTTTTAGACGCATAATTATGATACAAAAAAACAAGTAATTATCCACCTCGGATAACATATATCTGACTTAGCAACTACCTCTAGATACTTCGGCAGCCTCGACAAACTATGCCACCTCAGTGACCTCGCCAGCTAGATTAAAAGCGCTGATTTTGTCCTTGAACAAATCCACATCTTTGAAACGGCAACGAAATGGTTTTATTCGGTCGATGAGGTCAATGTCAAAGGTATCTACACCAACGACAACGTCATTCCTATTTTTTTCTAGATATCAGTCTGAGGGAAAGAAGAAGTCGTTTATATGAAAATAGAAAAAATTGTCCTTCCACTCAGCATTTTTAGAAAGGTTTAAAATCCTAAAATTACAATTGGGGGAGAAAAAATACCACCCCTTGGAGGGTCCTGAACTTTTTATTGAGCAAAAGTGCTTAAAGAGATCTACGGAGGGTTCTACTCCTTTTTTTGAGTAGGCAATTTGGAACCCTACAATAGTGCGCATGGCGTTAGGCCCCAACTGCGCAAGAGTTAACTTATAAGCTACCAACAGAACAGTTAACAAATAAAACAAAGGAAAACGTAACCCCGCTACAATGTATTCATGAATTCAAAGTTAGGAGGGAAATGACATTCCATTAAGAAAGGCAATAGAATGCCCACAGATAGAATGCTTGAGACCTTTTAGACCAACAGGTCATGATCATCAAAAACATGTTGAGGCATGGCCAAGACATGAAGGACAGGGTTATCGTTGCCTATATAATAAACCTCTGCCTCATACATATAAAAAAAAGAGAAGAGTGAGAGGAAGATATACTTACTGGTTTTTGATAACTAAGAAGAGAGGACAACAAAGAAAAGCTCTGGAAAAGATGGAGGCAAAAAGGGTGCGAAGAATAAAAGCTGTAAGGAAAAACTAAAGTGGAAGAAAAGGATAAGTATAGGAAGATATAACTTAAATTTATAATTCCAACATACCAATTATGATAAATAAGTAGGGAAAAGAGATAATTAAGGGTGGGAATGAATTGAAACGACAGAAATGAATAGGTGGGAAAATCAGACGAGGCGAAATAGTTCCCTCCCATACTGTTTCACAAAAGTTATACGGAATAACATACTGACTCCAGATCGTCCCGGGCTTAGAAAGCAAAAAATAAAATAAAATACACCAGCTTGATAAGTACGAGTTATATTGACCTCAGACAGTATTGCCTCAGCAAACCAGAAGCCAAGGAAAAATATCCATTGGGTAATGATTTACCACTTCGGTTTTGTCACCTCAGATAAAACAGGCTGAAGTAAAACATTTAGCAGGTGTACAATTCACTTCAGTACGGGTTACCTTAGCACACTGCTGATTATAAAAGTAGATTCAGAAGGTTCCCGAAAATCAGATCATCAACCTCGACCAAAATACCATGGCTCCATGAATCATTTCTGTAAACAACCTCAGAATGACTTAGTTTACCCCTACTCTACGAATTCAGTCGAATGGCGTGAACATACATCTGGACTCTGGGAGGGGGGACTAGTGTATAATAACGGTAGTAATTACTATTAATACCACAATTAATCAATTACTATTAATACCATATAATAGCAGTAAAGTAATTACTATTAATGTGGTTGTTAATCAATACGGAGGTTACTCCCCATTTACAGCACCCACTAATGGGACAACGGTAAAAGAAGTGGCAATAAATACTACAAATGTTACTCTTTATCTACAACGCCCACTAATGTGGCCGTTACAAAAGACAGGTATAAAAGCAAAAAAGGGCCAGAGACAAATGTATGCTCACTATACTATTCACAAATACTATTGATATACTCTGTCAAAGCTCTTTGCTAACTTAAACATCAGAGAATTACCCCGGGGACCACCCTGAGATCTATTTTGTAAGTGGTTGCTCGAGATTCATTGCAGTTATTTACTTATTGTAAGGTAGATTTATAGTGAAAGTTGTTGGTGATCTTTTGAAATTCATCAATAAACATCGGGGGAATTGCTCTTTCTTCAGCGATCTTGTTTTGCATCCTGCCCTCATATCGAATCGGAGGGCTTCAAAAACCTTATTAAAATTTATGTTATTTAGATATTTAAATCTAAATTAAAATTTGTCTAGTTTTTCAAGTATGGTTTCTCTAAGCTAATTAACATACAATAGACACATAAATGAAGAGTAAATACTCCTTTCCTTTCCAACCACTTTAAACGAAAATGTTTGGAATATGCAGGTCTAATTCACTAATAATTTTATATAAATTTAATGATAAAAATTTAGATTACTTAAAATTAAATTTATATATTAGAAACTATGTAAAAAGATACAATTATTAGATTAAATAAAAAGAGTTGAGGAAACTTATTATCTATCAGTATACACATATTTGATTTGGGGTCATTAGTTAAATCACAAGTACCAATATTTGTGAGTCTATATATTTAAAAATAACTTTGCATATGGTTATCAGAAGTTTCATATGGTTGGGATCTATGCATTTTAAACTAAATTTGAGTTACATATGATTGAAATTTAATTATTTTTTGTTTGAACCTCAGTATCTTATTACTAAACTCATCCATTTATATATATACTTTGATTATATATAGCTTCAAACATTCCATATGTGAAATTATCTCAAAATGAATAGATATACAAAACTTAAAAAAGAAAATAAATATAAATTAAATAGGGATGAACCCTTGAATGTTTTTACTTTGTCAGAAGTAGTAGTTTGAAGCAATGTAGTTAACATGCCTAAATGTATCCCCAAGTAGGGGTGTTAATAGTTCAGTTTGGACCCATTTTTTTATTGAAATTGAATTTGAAATTACAATTAAATTAATTAAGTCGACTTTAAAATCAAACCAAATTAATAAAAAAATATTGATTTGATTTGGTTCGATCATACAATTTTTGATAACTAGCAATAAATTGATAATAGTAAAACAATTGAGATATGGGACTGTTATCTCAAAAAGCACATTAAAAATTAAATTTCTTTCTATTATCACAAGTTGAGTGTATATGGATCTTCCATCATTTTTATATACTATTTTACTACAGAGGTTCTCTTACTTTGCATATCTGATATCCATGTAAGCATTATACATCTCTTAGGATCGTTTGGTTTGAAAGCAAGTTATGATAGAGTTAGTTATGTTGAGATAAGTTATACTGAATTATTTATGTTGTATTATTTTTTTTATTGAGTGTTTAATTTGTTGTATTCAAAATAATATGTTTTACATAATTTCTAAGAATAAGTTGTGTATTTATAAAAATACCCTCCATCTCGTTTAGCTTTTTATATTTTTCTTTGCTAGCTTTAGTAATTCATTCTTAAAAATATTTTTTTATCTATTTAGTTTAAATATTTTGTACGTGCATTTTTATGATTATGCCATGTGTGTTTAAAAAGATTTTTTTTTGTAATTTAGCTTTAAAATAAATTTCATCTTAAATTTGTTAAAGTAATAGAGGATTTATTGTTTATGTCACTTCATTTAAGTATATTTCACTCATATATATATATTTTTTAAAAAATTATCACTCATATATAAAGTTAACTTCATTTTAATTGATGTATAAAATACAAATTTTTAAGTGACTAAAAGACTATTTAAATATATTTAATTCAAGATTGCGGTCTATATTTTTATTACACTTAAAAGAAATTAAAATATAATAAACATAAAAACTATTTAAATAAATTCAACGTATAATATATTCATAAATAAAAAATATATTTACATAGTGTAAATTTTTAAAAATTAACATAAAAATAATGAGTAGTGAAGATTGTGAATGTTACTATAAATGATATTAAAAATAATAAGAATATACATAGATGTGAAAGATGAGGTATGAAAAAGGATTTAAGAGAATAATTTAATCATTTTATCTATTTAACCTGGGATAAGTTATCCCGATATTACTATTTCATTTAAAAATAAAAATAACTTATTTCATTATTAATTTTCAATTCTGAGATAAATTATCGGGCCTTCGTAACAAAACAAGAAATTAAAAAAATACTAAAATCTCATCCTAAGATCAACTTCTCTTATTCATCACACCGAACTACACCTAAATATAATGATTACCTCTTAAAAACCAAAAGAGCAAGTCACTGAATGTTGTAGTAAAAAAAAAATTAAATTGATACTAGACAACACCATGTGTATCCAATTAGATAATTAAACATAGAGTCTTGGGTTTGGAAATACTTTTAAGAAATGGGATTAAAAGTATCCGAGTGCATGTGAAATAAGAAGATTAAAATCAAATTAATAAATATATAAAAATTTTATAACTAGTTATGAAATAATATTATATATTTAAATAATTATAAAATATGTGCATAAAATTTATAGGTTAGACCTGATTGTTTTTTAATTATTTTTTTAGTAAACTAAAATTAAATTAAATATTGGTTTCCAAATTTAAAATCAAAACAAATTAAAATTTCAGTTTTTTAATCAAATTAATTAATTTAATTTTTCACCAAAGCGTTATAACTCCTAAGTTCCCAATAATACAGTTAGGCAAAGTTGTCAAACTGTCCACAAGAAAAAAAAGAGATAATGGAGATGGATTCAATCAGATTTCCTTTCTGAGAGCTCAATTACAACATGAATTCATCCAACTCAATAAGATTCATTAATGGCCAAGCAAAATTCCCAATTTTTTTTCTTGTTTCTTCAATAATTATGATTTTGGAATAAGTTTTTATATTTCTTGATATTGTGCTATCTTCTATCAACATAAATATTGAATAACAAAGTCTAATTTACTCTGTTTCTCAACCTAACCACTTGGCCACATTTCTTAATGCAATCATACTTAGAAATAATTTTTAAAAGAAATTTAATAGTATTTGATTTAAATCTATGAGTTTGTTTGATAAGTGAGATAGAGATAGATATGGATATCTAATGAATTTGGTTATTTTGCCTTTTCATAAACAATAAGTGTTTGCAACAAATTTTAAAGATGAACTGCAATAACAAATAATTATGTGATGAAATAGGGATTTGATTGATGAATAGTTATGAGTATAACTATGTTTTCCCTTTGATATTTTTTTTCTATAATTTTTTTTATGATTAAAGGTCGTTAATAACGAATTTCTCGAATATAGGATAATTTAAATTTTTTGGTGATGTATTTCATTTCTAGAAACGTCAAGCTATGACTTCTAAGTGGTCGTTTGGTACATCAGATAAGAAAAATAATTTCGAGATAAAGTTTGGAATCAACTTTATTTCATGTCTGGGGTAAGTTATTAATTAATTTAGGGACTATTTTATCCCACAATATATATTAAAATGGTGAAATTACTATTATGTGGAGGATGGATAATATAATCTCATGGGATATCTTTTCCTATCCTATCATTTGGTATGCGGACTAAATTATCATGAGATTATAGTTCTGGGATTATAATGCTTGAATTAATTTATACTATATAGAGATGGTACAAAATAATCCACCTTATCCCACCTTGGATGGGATGATTTGGGATATCCAACATTAAATTTGATATTAAATTTATATCATGTTTGGTTAATGATATAAATTTATTTTGAAATAAAATTTATATAATCAATCAAACACGAAATAAATTTAGTACCAAATTTAATAATAAAATATGTCATCTTACTTATCTAGTGCACCAAATGGCGGTGTAGAGAATAGAGCACTAAGAGTCCCACGTAAACTCAATTTCTTCAATAACTGATTTTTTTTAAGGCAGATAAGAAAAAAAAAATGCTCAAATATACCATCAAAATGTTGAAAATGACTCATCCAAATTTTTCGTTAAAAGTCTAATTCATTTATTTTATAAAATATTTTAATTTATGCCTCTATAATTTTGTTATACAAGTAATTTTATAAAATCAACTTTGTAGCGTGGCCTTTTTATTAAAGATCTTAGGTCTTATACCATCGAATCCAAATAAACTCCTACTTCCTTAATTGATATCAGAAAATTAAAACCCACATCAAGTTAAAATCAGAAATTATAATATCTACAATAAACTAATATTGAAAATAATTAACATCCTAACCAAAGGTAAAATAATATAATTCCAGAATTTATCTAGAATTAATATTCTTATCGTACTAACTAAACACCCCAGAGAAACAGTATCCCCCAAATAGTACTACTTGTTTTTAAGATAATAGAGGAAAGTCCCCACCCCACATCTTCATCACTCATCAATAATACGTCTGAATATTAGTTGTTTACCACCTGATTAACAAACAGAATATTATTGAAATATGTGTCTACCTGCTTGATAAATTAAATAAAGAAAATTTATAAAACAGTACTAGTGTGGTAATCTATTTTCTTGTCTGCAATTGACTAGTGAAGGCTCTTCTTGTTAAACCCCCCCCAGCCCCAACCAAAAAAAAAAAAAACCTCCTCAAAAAACAAATTTATTCTCTTGAAGTTGTAGATTAGCCGTTGAGCTCTTCCTTTCTTGTCAAAATTTTGCTTTGTGTTTTGGTGCTTGCTGTTGAGTCGTTAGTTTAAAGACTTTCTTTTTGTGTTTTGACTTCAGTTGAAGCAACCCCATTTCTTTATATATACTAAATATCTATTCTTTTAAACTGTAATGGGCTTCATTTTTTCATTTGGGTTGATGGTGACTTTCTTGAAGGTGAAGAATTTGAATTGATTTTGAAATGGGTGTGGCTAAAAAATTGAACTTTTCAAGAAAGAATTCTTGGGTTTGGCTTAGAATTGTGTTGTATTTATGGTTTTTCTTTGGAGGGTTTTGTCAAGTAAAGGGAGTTAGGCCTCTTAGAGAAAGGTCTCGTTCGTGGGGTGATGAGGTTAGTAACTAACTTGCAGTTGTTTCATATATTTGTTGTTGTATGTTTTGTATTGATAGTAATTCTGGTTTCAATGTTAGTAAAGTATCTGAATGTAAAGATTCTGCTTTAATTATTAATAAAAATTGGAACTTTACTTAATTATGTGCTTAAGTTGTGAAGTTTAAAGTTTGGTTTTTGCTAGCTGGAATAATCCCATGAATGTTTTATGAAGTACTTAACTTATATGAGTGGTAGCTGGTTGCTGCTTGTCGGGAAAAAAAAGGTTATATGATTTGTTGGTCTTTGCTATGTACGTTTTAAAAGTTCTCCTGACTGAAACGTGTGGATTGTGTTCCTCCTTCAACTTTGAACTATGTATGTAGCTATGGGAATTATTGTTTTTAGCTCTGTGTGAAAAAAGAAAAGTAAAGGGGTTGTAGCTTCTGTTGTGCTGCCTGAAATGAGAGCATTGGTGTTTGATTTGACTTTTGCAATCCGGAAATTTCTATAGAATTTGAGAAAAAGGTTTTAATTTTTGGTGATAGCGGTGGGTTTATGATAAATGTGATTTCATCACATGTTTAACCCTAGCTTAGCTTGAACTCAGAAGGGTTTATAAGAGTTGATTGATAGGAGAGAGTGAATAGGGGACTCTGCTGAGGTTTTATCGACACGTAGTGCTATTTTTTATCGCTTTATATCAGAATGGTCAGCATATACCTGGGGTGTAACTGATATGAGGTGGTGGTAAGTTAAAAAATTTCCCTTTCTTTGAGTTGATTAATTTAAGGATATTTACAGTTGATACTAGCTAAGCAGGCATCATGGCACTTCTGCAGCAAAGATAGAGAAAGAAAATGCGAGAAAAATTTAAAAGGAAAGAGTTGGTGCTGCTACATCTTGTCATCTTAATAGAAGGTCATCTTGGTGTATTAGAAGTGAAAAATAATATCATCATAATTATCTATCTGTAGAATGATTTTTTGGAGCTAAGGTTACTCTTCGTTTCCTGATAAGTCTAAGTTTATATCAGAGTTTTGGTTTATAGGGTGGCATCCATTTCTAGAAATCCTTGATCTACAGATGGAAAGATGGAGTGTTGGACTCTTGAATCCGTATTACAGTATTAGGCCTAAGAGTCATACAACACTAGGAATGGGGGCTCATGCATTCTTGTCAACCCACATAGCAGTAGGAGGTTTGACCTTCCTTAAGCCTCAACGATTCCTGAAAGATAGGAAGAGATATGTAGTGTCTGATAGTTAATTTAGTGTAGTTGAAAACTATCTTATAATAGAACGAATGCTTACATATAATGGTTGTTATGTTACGAAGAACATAATACTAGTCGCGTCTCTAGTGCACGTCACAGAGAAGGAAGTAGGGACCTAAGGATATGTCGTTGTCTAGATGCAGCCAAGGTGTTTCAAACCTGAGAGTAAGTCAATCTTGAAAACTTGGGCCATTTGAGCCTTGCTAATATAAGCCTTATCCCTTAGGTATCAGTCTAAAGAAATTCGCAAATATGTGATTTATTTTGAAGCCGTAGTGCTTTTCCAGCCCCAAATTACCATGAGTTTGTGCCTAAGGCTCTCTTTAAAGCAATTACCTAGCAGATTTTAAGCCTGGTTGGAAAGGTTATCCGGTACCTGTGCCTGTGGGAGATAGGAAGAGCCCAGTGAAATAGTTAATGTATGAGCAAAGTGGCCTACACCACCATTATAAGAATAAAAGATATCTTTATATAAAGAATCACTTATGTGGAGATTTTTCTTGCATTGGTGCGATTAGCTTATAAAAAATTTAAGAAAATGTTACAGTTTAGTTTTCACCTTTAAAGCTTTCGTAAATGCTATTTTTGGAGATGTTTTCTTTGAAATTGTATGTCCTCCAAAACAGCCAAGTTTGTCCAACCTTTGTTGAAACCAAGAAATTGACATGGAATCAATGTTAAGACTACAATGAGATTCAAGGAGATAGCAATATGCTAGCTAAATAATGAAATATATATTTTACAAGGAAATAACTTGCCTCTATAGGAACTTGTCTAAATAATTGGAGAAGATCCACAAGGAACGATTCAGTACGGAGATTATACAATGTCAATTTCCGCTTCTTCTCCCCCAACCCCGCCCTTTCTAGATAAAAGAAAAGAAAGTCTTGACCTCTCACTGAAGGATGGAATGACATGATTTATTTGTCAAGGAGCTGTGATGTTTGTTTAACTCCTTTACATAAGATTGGATGTAATTGAGCGCAAAAATGCCAATTGATATTTCAGTCTGGCTATATTTAGCTTCCTTTATGAGATAGGATCAAGATAAAAAATCGTATTTCAGTGTATGATTCTTGGAGCTCATTTGCAATATTAAGCATATTGAAGCCTTGAGGGTGTTATACATGTGCAGGATAACATGAGGGTCATTACATTATTACTTAACTGTCTAGGGCCATACTGCTCCCAGAATTTCTGTTCAACGACAAAGATAGTATAACACATGATGTGTACAGGTGCATGTATGAGTTCGCAACCTGGCTAGTGAAGGAAATATGGTTTTTAGATGGAGAAGGTAGAGGGGCATACGCTCGCTCCCGGTTCTTGGCGGAATCCACCCACCATGATTGGAAATTTTTTCTTTCAGTATCCCTCTTTTGAAAAAAGACTTCTGTGGAAAAATGGGGTCTAGAGTGTTGAACCAAATCCCCAATCATCCATTGAGTTTCGGAGATGAAAGAATGGATTTTTTCGGGTCAACATTAGTGCTGTTAGAGCAACATCCCAAGCTTTCATCTCTTCTCTTTCTTCTTCTGTGGGTCCAGCTTCACCCACTCAATTCCAACCATCTCGG
>JBDJHY010000102.1:15161288-15176926 GCA_039654485.1 Withania somnifera | reverse complement strand
CATATCTCCCTCTCTCTCTCTCTCTCTCTCTATATATATATATATATATATATATATATATATATAAATATAAAATGTTTAGTTTTTGAATAGAGTTTGAGTTACCATTTTCAGCCGGAACTTTCATTATAATTTAGTTTATATTTTATGTAGAACATCTTTAAGGATACTTCTAAATATTGTGTTTTAAAGCTTTACTCGTGATATATATTAGAGAGTATAATAAGAGAGTCATATTATTACTTCTCTTTGTATATAATTTTTATTTTTTTTCAAGAATGGAAATATAACTTTATTAATTATTGACATAACCAAATAACCAAGGCGAAAAGAGTGAAAACTGAATCAAATCAAATTTGTTTTGGTTCGGATTCAGTTGCATTTTTTCAAAATCGAAAACCGGAAAACCAACAGTGAATAATAGAAAATTAAACCAAAAAGCCAAATGCACACCCCTACATCTTATCATCTTAATAGAGGGTCATTTCGATGTATTAGAAGTAAAAAATAATATCATCATAGTTATCTATCTGTAGAGTGATTTTTGGAGCTAAGGTTACTCTTCGTTTCCTAAGTTTATATCAGAGTTTTGCCTCATAGGGTGGCATCCATTTCTAGAAATACTTGATCTACTGATGGAAAGTTGGAGTGTTGGATTCTTGAATCCATCTTACAGTATTATTCCTAAGAGTCATACAACACTAGGAGTGGGGACTCGAACATTCTTGGCAAACCACATAGCAGTAGGAGGTTTGGTCTACTTTAAGCCTCAATGATTCCTGAAAGATAGCAAAAAGTTCTATATTGTCTGATAGTTAATTTGGTGTAGTTGAAAACTATCTATTAATAGAACGAATGCTTACATCTAATGGTTGTTATGTTTCGAAGTACATAACAGTAGTCACTTCTTTAGTGCACGTCACAGAGAAGGAAGTATGGACCTAAGGATATGTCATGTCTAGATGCAGCCAAGGTGTTTAAAACTTGAGAGTAAGTCAATCTTGAAAACTTGGACCATTCGAATCTTGCTAATATAAGTCTTACCCGTTAGGTATTAGTCCTAAGCAATTCACAAAAATGGGATTTATTTTGAAGCCGAAGTGCTTTTCCGGCCCCAAACACCACGAATTAGTGCCAAAGGCTCTCTTTAAAGCAATTAGATAGCAGATTTTAACCCTAGTTGGAAAGGTTATCGGGTACCTGCCCCGGTGGGAGATAGGAAGAACCCACTGAAATAGTTAATGTATGAGCAAGGTGGCCTACATGAACATTATAAGAATAAAAGATCTCTTTATGTAAAGAATCAATTATTGGAGATTTTTCTTGCACTGTCGCCATTAGCTTATAAAATATTCTAGAAAGTGTTAGGCTTCAGTTTTCACTTTTAAAGCTTTCGAAAATGCTATTTTTGAAGATGTTTTCCTTGAAATCGTATGTCCTTCAAGATAGCCAAGTTTGTCCAATCATTGTCGAAACCAAGAAATTGACATGGTATCAATGTTAAGACTACAATGAGATTCAAGGAGACAGAAATATGCTAGCTAAATAATGAAATGTTTGCTCTTAGTATATATTTTGCAAGGAAATAACTTGCCTCCATAGGAACTTGTCTAAATAATTGGAGAAGATCCGTAAGGAACGATTGATTATGGAGATTATACAATGTCAATTTCCTCTTCTTCTCCCCCAACCCCGCCTTTTCTAGATAAAAGAAAAGAAAGTCTTGAACTCTCACTAAAGGATGGAATGACCTGATTTATTTGTCAAAGAGCTGTGAAGTGAATTTAACTCCTTTATGTAAGATTGGCTGTAAAATTGAGCGCAAAAATGTCAATTGACATTCAGTCTGGCTCTATTTAGCTGCCTTTATGGCATAGGATCAATATGAAACATCCTATTTCAGTGTAGGATTCTTGGAGCTCATTTGCAAAATTAAGCATATTGAAACCAGGAGGGTGTTCTACTTGTGCCATGGCTAACATGAGGGTCATGACATTATTACTTAGCCGTCTATGGCCAGACTGCTCCCAGGATTTCTGTTCAACGACAAAGATAGTATAACACGTGATGTCTACAGGTGCATGCACGAGTTTGTAAACTGGCTAGTGAAGGAAATATGGTTTGTAGATGGAGAAGGGTAGAGGGGCATACATCCATTCCCGGTTCTTGGTGGAATCTGCCCACAATGATTGGAATTTTTTTTCTATCAGTAACCCCACTTTTGAAAAATAGGCTTCTATGAAAAAATGGGGTGTAGGAATGCTGAACCAAACCCCTAATCATCCATTGAGTTTCGAAGATGAACGAATGGATTTTCTTGTGTCAACATTAATGCTGCTGGAGCAACATCCCAGGCTCCGTCTCCTCTTCTTCTGTGGCTCCAGCTAAAATTGATTCTTTTATGGTGACATCACCCACTGAAGTCAAAACCATCTTAGACCCCCCACCCCTTCCACACACGCACAGAGAGAGAGAGGGAGAGGGATATGAGTATTCTATGGCTGCTTGTTTTTCCTGCCTTCTGGCCAATCACATGCTTCTTGTTTTTTTGGTAGCAGTGGCTTTCTGCGAGGAAGGATGAGAATGAACTAGGGCCATTTTCTGCTTGGAATATAACAGGAACCTTCAGAGGTCTGTAAGCTATCAACTTGTTTTGTGGTGCTTATGCTGCGTTTGAGTTGTGGGACATACTCTTCCTTTACTTATCGGATGATTAATTTCTTGTGAAGATAATGATAGTGCCTAATATGTCTTGTCCAATAGACTGGGCTAACAAGATAAAAGTGATCCTATTGATTGAGCAGAACACATCTGAAAGAAACGAAGAAAAAATTATCATACTTCAGTAAATAAATAATCTTTCCTTGCTACTACTGTATTGAATCTAATAATATTTTCGGCTGAAATTTGAGCTGCAGGGTCTTGGAGGTTCCTAGATTCAAAGAATAGCTCTTCCTTGTTTCCTGATTTTAAGAAATCCAATGGAAACTCTGTCCTGGAATTGATTAGCACTCCTACAAAAATAACTGGTGTACACTATGTTCAGGTAGTCCTGTGATCATGATTGTCAGTCTCTTTATACACAATGATGTTAACTCGAGGCCCTTTTTTCACTAAATTACTTGTCTCGCCGTATCAAAAGAAATGCAAAATGAAAAAGATATTCTATCTCTGTAGTTTCTACAAGTTGATGATTACTGGAACGTAAGTTGCGACCAAAAAGGAAAAGAAGTTACTTGACTGAAATTGGACGAAATACGACACCTTCCTTTGTCTTTTTGCACCTCGGAAAAGAAAGTCTTGCAAAATAAATTGCATGCCATGTTTATATTACTTGTTTTCTGGTCTGACGGTGTCATAATCTGTTAGTGTTGTTGTAAGCCTGTAACTTTGAAGTCTCTATTCTATGTAAGTATGGGTTTTGCAGATGACTAAAAGTTCCCTTAAGAATTATAGAGTCTATGTCATTTACCCCAATCCGAAGCTTGTACTTTGGTTTGATATAATATTTCAGCCAGAACAAATTTTTTATTTAACATTCCTATTCCCAACCAGAATTACTAGCAGAGTTCCATTTATTACTGTGATTGATAGTCTTTCGTTATGGTGGTTTATGATGTTATTTCCGTCAGCCATATGGTTACGCTAGCAATTGCCATTTTAAGCTTGAAAATCAGGACCTGATAGGCAACAGTATGATGTGCTTCTTCCTTATTGCTAGGTTTTTGAGATGTATTACGTTTCCTTTGATGAGTTTTCCAAAAGCTGTATTATAATGCTTGAAAATTCAAAATTTTCTTTTGCTGGCAATTAGTAGTAATATTGACTGGAGCACTTTATCTTCTTCATTTCAATATAATTTCTAGGTTGAACCATTTCAATATATTTTCTAGGATGAACTACATATTTCAATTACATTTTCGTCATATAATTTAATGTTTCCAACAACAGGGTGTGATAATTTTCCATGATGTTTTTGACAATGAACATGGGGCTCCTCAAATCAGAGTTGAAGGTGTCTATGTATGGCCATTCAGACAACTTAGGATGGTAGCTCACAGGTAAGAATTTTGTCACTCTGCTGAAAGGGAATTCTTTTAGTATATATGTCTAACCACCTATCTTGCTCCATGGTAGAAATTGATTAAGGTCCTTTATAGTTGAAAAACAATAAATAGCTTTATAAATTAAAAGTACACTCAACTACTATAAGTAATTCCAAGCTATATTCACTTTCTTATTGAGAGATTGCAATCTGAAAATTGTCTTTATGAAACTCATGAAAACCATATTACACATAAGAGAATAGATGCGTAGGACTTGGATATTTTATTGTTGGGTTTGGTTATATCAGGTTATGGATACACATAAAAGATGAAAGATCCTGTTAGTAGGTTTTAAGCACGGTGAAGGATTATGGTCGCAGGTTAGGTTTGTGAAGTATTGTCGAGAAAGATGCTAGAAAGTGTATTTCTTAGGAAAATAGCTGTAAATTTCTAAAGCAAAAGGAAAATAATTTTCTTCAAGCTATTTGTTTTAACATTGGGCTGAGAGTTTATCTGAAATCACCTCTCTACCTCTGAGGGGTTGAGGTAAGGTTTGCGTACACTCTATCCTTCCGAAACCTCACTTTGTGGTACTACACTGAGTATGTTGTTGTTGTATTTGTTCTAAGACTATACCTTAATGCTATGGATTGAGGCGTAGTTAATTGATTTGATTGATTAAATTGATCCTGTAATTGGGGAGACCAAGGTTTGAATCTCAGAGAGACAAAAAATTTTTTTAGGTGATTCTTCTCTGCTTCTTAAGTCTTTAGATAGAGTCATGCGGCACTTGTGTTGATGGGAAAATGCAGGAATGGAGAATGCAGAAATATAATAAATTAGTGAACCACACACCTGATGGTCCAGACACCACTGTTAAAGGTGGTGTAGAGTTGGGTAGTAAGATATTACTCATGCTTAGGCTCTGACCTAAAGAATCCATCCGGAAGTTCTTGGTCTGCGTAACATATTATGTAAATTTAAACTATTGCGTCAGCCTCACATTCACATTACGAGCCTGGATATGCTATTTCAAATGCTTCATCAACTGACATTTATGCTGCTTTTGCAGCAGCAAAGAGGGTGGCTTTGGCCAGGAAGATGATTATCTATTATCAAATCCTTATCATTTGGTATTAATCATGACCATATTTTATTTGTTTTTAATGTGGTGACAATTTATGACTTTTGTACTTGTGGTTTTTCCTGGCACTGATTGATTGATTTACTCTAAATTTCCCCATTGCTGTTACGTATTTTCCTTTATATTTGAATTTTGTTATGCTCTGGCACTGACAAATTGAAGGGTTTCAGCCATGAATGATATGCTTTCTCTTGTATACAATACCGAGACAATGCATACTCAGTGAAAACAAATTCAGTGTTTTCTTGTTATTAGACATTCACTCATCTCTTTATACAAACAAAAGAAAAGAATCTATCACTCATTTTCATGGAAATTTCCTCTATTGGTGATTAATAGAGGGAACTCCATGTTCCATATAAAAGATAAGAAATAATGGTGATGAAGTCAACCATTTCCAGAAGATAAAGATGAAGTGCTAGGGGCTGTTCTATTTTTGGTGTAAAGGAGTAGGTTTAATAGGTCAGGAATCAATCTTTGATATATTAGAATCCTTGTAATCTGTAATTAAGGGGAACTACACAGTTTTTGTGTAGTCTTTATACAAATATACAAATATGTTACCTTCTCAAAAAAGAAAAGGATAATGGAGGGAATTTCTTGTATTATTCACTTTACCACCTCCCCCTTTTTAAGTTTTTTCCTTTCATCAATTTTATCCCCCAATTTAAAGAGGGTCTGACATGCTGATTAAAAAAAGAACCTTAAAAGGGACTGACATGGTCTGACAAAAGTTGACAATAGATCTAGACTGGTTCATTGTCTGCAAATGGTTAATTTGTACTTCATCGACCATGTAGTCTCATTTAGTTTCTTTGTGATCAAAATGGACAAAATATCAGGAAAGATCTTAATCTTTGTTATGTTTGAAAGAGACTGGGCCATTTAGTTAAATAGCTTTAAACTAAAAACGACATGTTTTTTTTTTAGCTCAGGACTTATCTTTATTCTAGGTAATAAGTTATGATAACAAATTGTGATTTACATTCTGTGCAAAAAATTCTCACCAAATATTGAGTGTCATAAAAAAAATTATGAAATGACGATATCTTTATCTTAAATTTCCTGCACAGCTTGGAACTTTCTCATCTCAGGTCTTCCAAGAGTCGCCACGAGCTAAGATTTGGAAAAGGGAACACTGTAATAATGCTTACTCAGCTTTGATCTAATTTAGCTTTTCAAATCATTGCTTAAACCATGTACCTCTGTTCCTGCAGCGCCTATTTATGAGATGGAGAAACATTGTAATGTTGAAATTGCAGCACAAGTTTCTCGAGTGTCATCTTCCACTAATGGTACTTGATTTATCTTCTTTACCTTCTTCATCTTCCTCTTTGCCCAATTTTCTCCCTTATTATGTAACCCATTTTGAACTAAGCTCTGGATTCCGCATTCAAGCTGCTCCTTTCGATCCTTTGATGAAATCTGCTTATTTACTTCCTCTAATTATGTTTGTCTCTGGTTCCAGTCTACAATGGATATCATTAGCTTTTGACATAGTTTTCACTTGCATACCGATGTTAGTTGAGAACTTCCTACCATATCCTTTCAGAAGCTCTTCTAACTTTGTCTTTGTTGCATTTCCTTGGAGCATCTTGTATGCCCGGATAATGCAAAACAATAGATATTGACGCAATGCGCTTCTTTTCCATGATCTTTAATTATTAGATATCTGTACATGGGCCAAATGAAGTTGGTCCGAACCTGTGAGAGATTTTACGAGTAGCGTGTATCAATAGAAATTCGAACTTATCCTTGAGTTTGAGGAAATACTCAGGAAATAAGTGATTTATCTTAAGTGTCTTGTCTTTTTTAAGATGGAGATCAAGATCATTATCATCTAGAAGGATTAATGGAGAGCCCTTCAGTGGATGATGATGGAGACTGTTTCTCCCCCATGCTATTGAATGCCACTTCTATCAATATAGAGGTTTACTACAACAAAGCAGTTAACTATACGTTGATGGTCACCTTTGTATCCTCCAAGAGTTGTTATTTCACTGATGTTATTTTTCCTATAAACTGCATTTGTGTGGACTCCTTAACTTCTTGAAACCTAGGTTTCTTTTCTTCAAGTGCTCCTTCTCATTCGGCAAATGGAACATAGCAATACCCAATCAGTAAGAACACCACTATCTGTTACATTCAATGACATAAGTCTTCACATGTTTCTGTTTTTCTGTTGCAATGTGTCAAATCAAATGAATGATGTCTGATAATTTTTTTCTAGGGAGCTGCCAAAGTTTCAATTTTGATGATCGGGCAACAGGGAATAATTGATGCTTATCTTTGTCTACTACATCTGACTGCAGGCATTCTTGTTGGTAAGTTGATAATAGCTGTTATCTAAGTCATTGTAACCAGAAGGTTTAGCTGATTTTATTATCTAGAAGTTGTAGAGTGGTGGTAACAATGAGGTAGCCCTCTAGGTATAAATACGGTATTGGTTAGTAACTTGTTATCAAGTCATTTCCACGTCATGCTTTGTCTCCCAGTAACCTACTCTTAGAAGTTTGTATGGCTACTTCTTCAAGTGAATTTTATATTCCTATTGTTCATTGCTTTTTAATATTCTCTGAGAAAAATTAATCATTTCCTTTGGGATTTCAAGATTTGTTTTCGTATATTTTCCTTTAAAAAGACTGTAAAATTCTAGCTGCAATTCTGCACTCTGTTAATAACAAACCTTCCCCCTTTCATTCACTTACAGAATCTCTGTTCAATGCTTTTGCAACCGCTGCATTTTTCAAGTTTGTTGTCTTCTCAATATTTGAGATGAGATATCTTCTCGCTATATGGAAGGCAAATAGACCTATGGCTAGTGGAGAGGGTTGGGAAGCAATGAGACGTGAACTGTCGGTTTTATACAGCCGCTTCTGTAAGTATCCCTTGCTGAAATGTGAACATGTGCATTGAACTAAATAGACTTGTCACTGTTGTCAAAGGGACGCCTAAAGCGCACTTAAGCCCTGAAGCGAGGCTCAAAATGTGTTAGAGCAGTTCGCATTGCTTAATATGCACTTCAGTGTCATCGTCGAGGTTCTAAGGCATATTTTTCCTTGCCAATGAAGCTCTTACGAAGAGGCGATACTAGATAATTGATACTTTTACTTTATCATATTTGTTTTTCAATTTCTTTGTTCATATATTTTCATTCGTACTTATAATTATTAGTCTTGGATTAAACATGTATATTTGTATTGTTTTTCTCCCTTTGCGTGTTTTTCCATTTCAACTCACACTTTTTTTGCGCTTAAATCCCCAATGAACCTTGGAGCTTTTTTGCGCTTTTTGCTTTTGATAACACATTATATATGTATGTACCTTTAACTTGTCTTGCTGCAAGGTATTGCTTGTATTGAAAGGGGAAATTAGAAGTTGAATAGTTAACTAACACATTTGAGTTTTTCTAGGAAAAAAATTCTTTGACATAATCGCACCTGCTCTTGTATAAGTTAATGTGTAAACACATCCTGGTTCTATTCCATTTCTGTACCTAGAATAGGAGGATGTGACCTCTGATTTTCAATAATTCATTCAGCATTTCAATGCACAACTGGGCTTCAGACTATTTGTAACTTGTGATCTGGCGTAATGGTTTTAAGATAATGAAATCAGTGTCTAGATTGCGAAAATGAGTAATGAATGAATCTTTCCTGTTCAACATGCTACATAGTGCTTAGTTTGACCTATGCCTAGGGCCTAAGGATAGAAGAGTTTTTATGACGTTCTCTGTATCTCATCCTACATCATTAAAACATAGTGAACCAAAGAACTTTGAAGTAATAAAAGAGAGAATGGTCGTGCTAATTTTGTAAGGAAACAGAAAATCAATTTTATTAGGTCTTTTCTCTCCCTCTTCTCCCTATGAACTTGATCTACGTCAGACATCAGTATCATTGTCATTGACAACCTGCTCATATCTCTTTGTTCTCCAAATTTTTTTTGCAGATGGGATCCTTTTAGGTGGGATTTTAATCATGTATGAATTTCTCAAGTTTCTGCGGCCTCTTCTTCTCCTTCTATACTCCTTTTGGATACCTCAAATTGTAACTAACGTTATTCGTGACACGAGAAAACCGTTGCACCCTCATTACATCCTGGGAATTACTGTTACTCGGCTAGCAATTCCACTATATGTCTTTGGTTGTCCTCACAATTTTATGCGCATAGAGCCTGACAAAAGCTGGTGCATCTGCTTGGGAATTTTCATGGCAGTGCAGGCATTAGTTCTTCTTTTGCAACACTATCTTGGATCTCGGTGGTTCATTCCACGGCAGGTATTATGCTGCTCTTTTTATTTTCAATGATACAGATTATGTTATTAGAAGTGAGAAAACAACTGAGAATATTAAGTGTTCCCTGGCCCATCTTTTCTGGTTAAGTTTACAGACGTAGATGATTTAGTCAAAAAATAGATTCTTTATAGAGAACCATTTAATCATCTATGACTTTTCAGTGAATTATCTTATGTAAGCTTTTTTAACGTGATGCAGATTTTACCCGAAAAATATAGTTATTACAGAAGATTTGACCAGAATGGAAATAATGCCACCGACTGTGTCATTTGCATGACTGCTGTAGATCTCACTCAACATTCAAATAATTGCATGGTAATGCAACATGAATTGGACTTTTCTTGCTATAATGTGGAAGTCCTATCAATATGGATTGATGTTTCTAATGAAAAGAAAAATTCATATGATTATAATGTGCCAACTGATGTTCAGGTGACACCCTGTGATCATTTCTTTCATTCGGGTTGTTTGCAAAGATGGATGGACATAAAGATGGAGTGCCCAACCTGCCGACGTCCTCTTCCTCCTGCCTGAACAGATGTCTTTTGAATTCCTGTTAATATAGAGCAACTGACATCACCAACCTGTCAAATGAGGTAAATGGCTGTGGATGAATATATTTTAAACACTAGGTAGGGTTTAAATCCCAATAGAGACAAAAGGTACTAGGTGACCTTTTTCCATCTACCAAGCCTTAAGGGACAGAGCTACCCGATACTTGTGCTTGTGAGAGTGAGAGCAGGTACCATTGGGATAGTCGAGGTATGCAAGCTAGTCCGAAAACCACTGTCATAAAAAAATGTTAGAAGGACACCTATGGGCAGACGTAAGTTGGGCGGAATATCATTGCGGCCATGAGTTTTGGAAAACGCAGAACTCAAGCTATTTGATCAACCTTCCCAAATTAGCTTATTTTGAAAAGTACTTTTTGCCTGAAGTGCTTTAAAAAAAAAAAAAATCGGTAGTAGCAGTTTATATTTGGACAATCAAATTTAAAGCACTTTTACAATATTAGAGTAGCAATTTAAGCTGACACTTCTACTACGATTCAAAAGAACTTAATTTTTTCCTTAAGCTCGGTCAAACTCCTCAATTCTCTAAAATAAGCACTTTTGGCTTCCCAGAAGCTTGGCTGAATAGGCATAACGTTGTGATATTCCATCTATAGATAGAAAGTTCCTTCTTCCCTGTGATAAAGAATGAAAAATGTGTAACCGAGCTTTTGTGCTTTCTCTCAGGTTGGTGTCGGAGTGGATCAGAGCATACTGGAGAAGTCTTAAGTAGGTTTTTGAAAAATTTAATGCGGATTCAGCAGATTGCCGTGTGCAGTTCTTATGATGTACATTATGATCAAGGTGATAACATTGTAGTTTTCTCTTCTTGTATTCCCATTACATTTTCTTGGAGATATTGGGGGTGGAAAAGCAATATGTACATTCCAAGTTGAGACTTGTAGTCTTACAATCAGCACCTTTGAATAGTTGAATTGCAGGTAGATTGCAGCAACATATTTTTTTTCATAGGAACGGCGATGTGTGTACAGTCTGCAGATTTTCTTGCACTCAGTAATACTATGGTTCCTGGTACAGAAATTGTTTTAGTTGTTCAATAAGTGATGGAATTGTAAACTAAATGTGAAGTCTTGGTAAAAAGTGCCCTTTATTGAAGCCTTACTTTTGATTTTGATTCTTCATGCTTCAACAATACTTCAGCACCTAGTATATCAGATTTCATATTTTCCCCAGAATTTAAGGTGGTTTAAACAGCAACAACAATAACAATATACACTGTGAAATTTCACAAGTGGGGTTTCGAGAGGATGGTGTTTACGTAGCTTTATCTCCTACCTTGTAAAGGTAGAGAAGCTGTTTCAAATAGGCTTTTGGCTTTAGTCGCCAATGCTTTTATGAAATATGTTTAATTATACACATTTAATAACTTAACTTGTCAAGGGTCTATCAGAAATAATCTTTTTACCTTATAGGGTAAGACTTGTGTACACACTATCCTCTTCTAACCCGTAATATACACACTAATAGCTAAAGGAAGTTTAACACGGTTAGTTTAGTTTAATAAGTAGTAGGATGTTATTTATCTACTTTTCCATGTTACAAACAAAATAAAATGTTGAATTTAAGATCTCAAAAGATATTCATATTTTGTTAACTAAAATTTTAAAATCTAATATATTATTTTAATAAATTCATAACTAGTTGCACTAAAGCTACAAAGAATTAAGCTCTCTAACGTATTATACAACTTATTGAAATGTAATAGAAAATTAAGTTTCATGGAAGAAATATGCACTTATAGCTTGTTTCTTAGATTCCAATCTCTTTATTATAACATATGTTAATTAATTCTTATATCTGACTTTATGACATCAAAGTTATGGTAGTAAATGACTAGAAATGAAAGTGAGAAACTTAGTAAAATCAGTCAGAATTAGAGTAATTATAGTAAAAGGCAAAATCAATCAATATCTACATTGAGTTATTATAGAATGTTAAAAATGTACCAATAGAATGATATCCGCTTGTAGTAGCAGTATAATGTTGGGAGGAACGTTGTCATAGAGAGATAATAAATAACACGCAAAAAATTAATTCCAAAAAAAGGTTGTTGCTATAATGAGATAATGTCATAGAGAGGTCGGAGAAAGATGGAATTTAACAATGAAGATTTCCAAGTGTGAGAATTATTTTTTTTTAGGACACAGCACAAATAAGCATAGAGAACATTATAAACCATATATGCAGATAAACTATTTAACATTATTCCTTTGTTTAAACCAGAACAATTGAGAAAAATAAAAGAAAACTTGAAAGCTAGTTACTAAGTCACGTTTTCAGCAGAACCAACTTATGAAAACCAAGATCAAGTGCCACAATGAAATGCTAAACAGTCAATGGGATGCCCATCCATAGCATCGCATTCCTTCTTGCTTCTCTGAAGAGGCTTTTCTGGCAAACAGTTCCGACGATCATCGTATACTACACCCTTTGATGTCAGGTTGCTGCAAATCCCTTGCTCCTCACAAAAATAGTTGTAAGAGAATGTGAAGTTTGAGAGCTTAGGCAAAACACATATTCCCTCTGGCACAATTCCACTAAACATGTTATGTGCTAAATTTATTAGTTCCAAGTGAGCTAAACCAGCAATAGTGTAAGGTATTGGCCCTGCTAACTTGTTATGGCTCACATCAAGAACTCTTAACTTGTACAAAAATCCCACTTCAGGAGGCAAACACCCTGATAAGCTAGTATTAATAAGGAGCAATTCTTCCAAGGTGTTTGCAAAGTTGGCTATGCTAGGTGGCAGGCATCCTCCAAAGTAGTTATTGGCAAAAACCACAACAGAAGCAGAGCTTGATCCTAGATTTGAAGGGATCATGGAAGTGAAACGGTTATTATTAATGAAAATAGCATCGAGATTCTTGCTAAAGAGTTGAGGAGGCAATGGCCCTTCAAACTCATTGAAGCGAAGATCAAGATAATTTAAGGAGGGAAGTGAGAGCACAACACTAGGAAAAGGTCCTACGAATCGGTTGTTACTGAGATCAAGCTCATACAATTGCGTAAGATTTGATAAAGAGAGTGGGAGGATTCCACAGAAACGATTACTGTTTAAGTGCAGCAACGCTAAGTCATTAAGAAGACCGAGTTCATCAGGTAGGGAACCAGCTATATCAGCATGGTTCAGATCAATGCCAGCAACAACTTGAACTTTGGTGTCATTAGGGAATGGCGCACAATAAACGCCAGTATAATTGCAGACTGAAGGGCCAACCCAATTAGAGGTCACGTTGTTAGGATCAGAGTAGATAACGCGTTTCCAAGCTTGGAGAGCAATGTAGGCCTTTTTCAGCCTCGGGTTTGTTATGCCCTTAATGGAGGATGAATGGCTGTGTTTGGCGGCTAAGTTGTTGAACACATTGGAGGTGAGACCTAGAAGTAAGAGAACAAAAGCACTAGTGGTAATGGGAAAGGAAAACGAAACCATCTTTAGTGCAATGCAAGTATTAATCAACAGCCTCTCTTGGTTTATGTAAGGTGAGCTATCCTTTCTTTTTCAAATGCTTTTTAAGGTCCTCTGGTTAATGATGTGTAGCTAATACCTCCTGTTAGGACTAATGCATCCACAATGCATTTTACACAACAACTGAAATAACAGCAACCTAACAACTGAAGAAATATTAGTCAACATAATGATGTTTTTTTAACAATGTTCTCACACCTTTATCAGATGGTTTATCCGAAATTTCTTGGATTCTAGATCCTGCAACAAGACGTCCAGATTCAGTGTTAACAATGATCATGCTATTTGCAGACAAAGTTAAAAGTGAGAAGATGTGAATGACGTAGACTTCCCTCCTTACAGGTAGCTTTCTCAGTTGTTTGAAGTGGGCTTGAATAGGGACACAGCACAGATAAGTGCAGATAGATCTTTAACTGGAATTTAAAGCAAAAGACTTTGTTTCAACAAGGTTTTAAGGTGATAAAAATTGTGCTTGGGTGAACCCTCAGCTAGAGGAGTTTTTGTCAAATTATAACCAGTACAACAATTATGTAGATCAGAGGGGTTACATCACTCCTAGGACAGCCAAGATCCTATGGCTCAATTCTCCAATGATCTTTTGGCATTTTGCTTGCTTTAATCTCAGTATGCACTATATGTACGCAGGGAGCCTTGAGACTGCAGCCGATAGCAGTAAAATTTGCCCCAGATCTTTCACATATCGAGATGAAATAATATTTTGGATTCAACTAATTACTTTTCTTAAATGTTTTAGATGATTGAACACTTCAATCGGACCTGATTGCTTTGCTTCCTCTTGGCAATCTCTAGACAATATGACTACTCACGAATCTACAGCTCTTGCTAACAAGTAGCAGAAGGTAAACTTTATAACAATTTCTGCATAAAAAACAACTATAACTAGAAGCAGTTTCAGGGCTCCATAGCAACAAGGAAAACTTCAAGAAATATATTGTTCCTGGATAAACTTGCAAGAGAATGCCGACCAGCGTGACATAGTTAGGAAAAATTATTGAAAAGCACTGGACAACTGAGGAAATCTATACAAACAAAGAACAATCATTTCGTCGTCATCATTCATCATCATATTAGATCAACCACCGCCGCCCGATCCATATTTCTTTCCAAACATAATGAGCTGCAGCTTATCGTACCCAGCTAGAACTCCTGCACCAGCAACAGCACGTAGAATATTCGCTCCAGCACCTTTGAAAAGTGATTTAGAGCCCTCATTTTTAACAATCTGAGCAAATGCATCCATTGAACCCTTGTACTTGACTGCTTCTCCAGAAGTCATCATCATTCTTCTACGCACTGTATCAATTGGGTAAGAAGCCAAACCAGCTCCAATAGTGATACCCCATCCCAGCAAGAAACTCGCAATAAAACTATCCTGTGAAAAAAAGAATATCGCAGTAGTGTTAATAGCCGCCACAATATGGACACAGAAACTAAAGTTAATCCTTCAGTTCTAAATGTTTAACGGTATGACCCAACAGATGATGGACTGATCAGACATGAACCATAAGCATGTAGTGAATGGTTAATTCATGAGTAACCTGAGTTGAATCACCAAAAATTGAAAAGTATGTACCTAATATCCCAAACAATAAACTCCTACATATGGGTAATAAATCATTGATGAAAGGAAGAAGCAACCAAAATATTTGGTGAAGTTGGAAAAAAAAGGGAGGGGGCAAGTGCGTCAGAAGGACAAAAGAATCCAGCATATGGTATAAGAGTGCTTAAATTATGACTTCATAAAATAAAGAGGGAATTGAATCAGAATTAGGATTTCTGATACCTGAAGATCACCAACTAGAATTACTGGTTTAAGTGAATCGTACATTCCAAAGTACAGACCACGGTAAACAATGATTCCCACACATGAGATAGTGAATCCACGGTAAAGCCCACCAATACCATCTGATTTGAGAGTTTTCCTGTACACGTCAACCAAACCATTAAACTGCCTCTCACCACCCTTTTTTGCAGCCTTATTATCATTTGCAAGACGCGTTCTTGCATAATCCAAGGAATACACAAACAAAATGGATGAGGCACCAGCAGCACCACCAGATGCCAAGTTTCCTGCAAACCACTTCCAGTAGC
>JBDJHY010000102.1:15115020-15127154 GCA_039654485.1 Withania somnifera | reverse complement strand
ATATATATATATATATATATATATATAAAAGTCAAGTTTGCCACTTCTCTTCTTTTCTTCTCCTCTTTACTAGCGCCCTACCTTTCTCTTTCTCTTTTTTTTTCTTTATGTATCGCGATTTAAAGGATCGTGACTGGCACCCACACTAACTCTTTGATCGAAGAACCAATCAATAGATGACCTATCGTGACTGGCACCCACACGTATATAATAAATAATTTTGTTCTAGCGTGACATCTAATCAAAAATAGTTATACATATATATTGTAATGACTGGTAATCGATCCTCAGTAAATATGATTTTGTTATCTTTATCTTTTATTTTAATTTTATCACCTTTAATGTTATTTCACAAGTGTCTTGTTATTTCAAGATCACAACATCAATTCAATTAGAATCAATGCAAACTTATCGACCACAAGTATATTCGTAGATCAATCACAAGTCATCAAGTTAAGGAATACTAGCCACTAATAAGAGTTTAAACTACATTTAAACTATAACCTACCTCGAGTAGATGATTTTGACTGACAGGCTAGTTCATTAACACTTTTCTTTTTTTATAAAGCTTCAACATTTTTGTGGTTTGGCAATAAATATAATACAAATCAACATTCATACAATAAAACAAACTTTGAGGAATTCAATCTCACTCTAGTTCTAACCTTTTTATAGCCTTAGGATCAAATTAAGAGTTTCTTTTAACTATAATCTTATCTTAAATTATCATTAATTATGTTCATGGGACATAATTCTATATTAGAATGCATAATTCAAACGCTCTAAGATTACTTTTAGGTGATTTTTCATCCATCGGTAAACACTCTATCAACTTTTCACACCTAAGATTCTAATCCACAAATTATCCATTAACAATAATCATCATGATTCTAGTATAAACGAAGATCACCAGATGTTTAGAGAAAGAAATTTAACTTAACCTAATGAAGAATTTTGCCCCAAAGCTTGAAAAAATTCGCCCATGAACTGCTCTAAATCTCGACATTTGAGTTTTATGAAATAAAACTAAGAATTAAGTTTTTAAGTCTGAAAAAACTGTGTATCAACGTCATAGCGGCTCACTGACCGCTCTTTGGTCTAGTGACCACCACTACGACGATCCCGCTATGACTGTTGACACGACTACCGCGGCAGTTATAGACATCACCAAATCACTGATCATGCTAAAACTGAAACTTTCCTCAATTTACAACACAACTGCAATTTTTGGATAATACAGATTCACCCTATGTAGTTTTAGAAACTCAATTTTCATCTTGAAAGATGCTACAAAAAACCTTATCGGGTATAATATTCATATCTAAATTGTAATCCATTAAACACTAATTCACGAAATCATCATCACTCTCAAAGCGCATAAAATTATATTTTTAGCCAAAACTACTTTATCCTGACATTCACTAACACTCATCTTAAGGGTATTACAAACAGGGGGCCTTAACCCTAAGCAACAACAAAACGACGAGACGAATCATTATATTTTGGCACAAAGTGCAGAAGAAAAAAAAACAGCTTATGCTTTTTCTATTTTTTCTTCTCCCTATATTGATAAAAACTTCTCTTTCATTTGCTTAAAAAGCAAGCGATGCTTAACCAAAAATATCAACCTAAAAACTCTTTTTATCTAATAATCAAGATAAGGAAGACAACAATATTTTTCGCTTAAATCTATGTTTGTATCAAAAAAATCTATCAAATATTTGCTTATACTAAATATTTATATATATAATTTATTGAATATGTATAAATGTTTAACCATAAAAATGCTAACTAAAATATATATATATACATATATCTATATACACACACTAATTTTCTACACATGAATTGCACGTGAATGTTGAGTTATGTAATATGTTGTATTATAAAATTATGTTAAATTATTGAAATATGTTTTTGAATAAATTAAAAGATATTAAAATATTTCCATCTTCTCGTGTGAACACATCTTAAACTATGACGTTTTTAAATTATTTTAAAAAAAAGAGAATACCTCGATAGTAAAATCTATCTTATCCTCACCTAATATATATGCTTTACTTGAAAAATATTAAAATTCCTTTTGACACAGTTCAAAAGATTAAAAAAAAGCCATATTTTAAAAAATAAGAATTATTAAGTATATAAAAATATTTAACTGTAAATCTAATAATTAATTTAAATTATACCCATAAATCATAAATATTGAATCGATTTTTCGTGAACAAGAATTACTAGTGTTTAAAAATTAAACTTAACGAAGAATTTCATTCCAAACGTTGAAAATTCACTCATGAACTGCTCTATGTCTCAACACTTGTCTAAAATTCAAAAATAAGTCTGAAAAATTACGCGAATATTACTTTAGTGGCTTACTGACCGCTACAACAACTTTTCGATTTAGTGACCATCACTGCGACGGTCTCGCTATGACGGTTTGGACGGCTGTTGTGACTGTCATAGACACCACCAAACCAATGAACACACTAAAAATTGGGACTTTCCTTTAACTTACGACACAACTTTGATTTTCAGACAATACAAATCTAATCTATGGAGTTTTAGAAACTCAATTTTTATTTTGAAAAATGCTATGAAAAACTAATTGGGTCTAATATCCATATATCTAACACTAATCCATGAAATCATCATCGCTCTCAAAGTGCATAAGATTATATTTTTAGTCAGGACTACTCCACATTGTACTAATTCTTATTTCATGGATATTACTAATTCTTATTTCATGGATATTTTTGAAAAGAAACTTAGCCCTAAGCAATAAAGTAAAAACGAAATGCGTCGTTACATTTCGGTACAAAGTGAAAAAGGAAAAAATAGCTTATGCTTTCTCTGGTTTTTCTTCTCCACATTTTGATTAAAATCTCTTTCTTTTGCTACAATAACAAGCAATGCCTAATCGAAAATGTCAACCCAAAAACTCTTTTCATCTAAATAATTAAGATGTCGAGGACAACAACAAATTTTGCTCAAATTTATGTTTGTATTAAAAAAAATCTATCAAATATTTTCTTTAACTAAATACCTATATATATAATTAACGAAATATGTATGTATGTATGTATACACACACTAATTCTTAGCACGTGAGGTGCACGACAATATTGAGTTATGTAGTATGCGGGTATTATAAAATTATATTAATATTGTTAAAATATAATTTTGAATAAATTAAAAATATTTACAACTTCTTGCGTGAACACATCCTAAATTATGATATTTTTAAATTACTTAAAAAAAAAGAGAGGATGACTCAATAGTAAATTCCATCTCATCCTCATTATATCACAATTTAACACACCTAGTATATATATATTTTCTTTGAAAAATATTAAATTATGTTTGAAGTTGTTTAAAAAAAAAAATCATGTTTTACAAAAAAAAGTTTCTTACCGCAACTTTTAACAGCTATATTTCGAATTGAATGAATCCAACAATTCTTACTTAAACTTATATTTAAATTAAAAAAATTATCAAAAATATATATAAATATTTAGCATAAACTCAGTAATTAATTGAAATGATATCATAAATTTTAAATTCTCAATCCATTTTTACTGCCCTTTAGTAGAAAAACAGGAAAAAAAAAAAAAAAAAGAGAAAGGCAAGAACTTGTCTAGCAAATAATGTAAGAAACATGTAGTGTGATACATAGAGAAAGAAAAAAGAGAAGAAATGAAAAAGGAAAAGCCAAAGTCCACTTCTCCTCCTCTTCTTCACTCTACCCTTTTCTCTCTCTTTCTCTCTTTTGTACAAAGTGAACTAAAAATTAACAGCTTAATGCTTTCATCAAATTTACACACACCATATAAAGCCAATACATTCTGATACACAAAGAAAACTTGTTCTTCTTTGGTTACAAGAACAAGCGGTGCTTAACCAAAAATGCCAGCCCAGAAGCGTTTTCTATCCAATTATCAAGAAGAAGATGATGATGACAACAACGATGATGAGCAGCGGCAGCAGCAGCAACAGAGTCGCAGGAAACAATCCCAGAGAGCTATGGAAGAACAAAATCAAGAAGCTGAGGAAGAGGATGAGGAAGGTGAAGATGAAGATGAAGATGAAGATGAAGATGAGCAACCCCAAACTCAAGATGATGATGATGGTGATGATCAAGAGGAGAATAATCAATCTTCTGATAATGGTTATGTTCTTGAACTGATTATACATGTACCCAAATTCCAAATCTGTGTTTACATTTGGTGTCTTAGTGTTGTTGTGAATGTGTGTATGTTCTTGTATCCTGCATTGATTTTTTGGGTTGTTTAATGATTTGAATTGTCTTGATTGTTGTTGCAGATTCTGAAGGAAGTGGAACTGACCCTGAAGCCTTTGATGAGTAAATTCTCTATGTTGCTTTGAGTGAACTTTTTTCATCTGCATGCTTAATTTTGTGTTTCTTACTGCTACTTTTGGATGTTTTTCTCTCGTGGGGTTAGTCAAGATTGAGTTTTTTCGCGACCCAAAGAGTTGTTCTTTTGAGTAACGGTAGATTGATGGATGTGGAGTTCCTACTTTTAAACTTTGTTTTGAGTGATGGGGATCTTAGTTTGGTCAAGTTTTTGATGCACTCATGTTGCTTGATTTAATGCGCAAGTTGTTTCCGCATGCTGTTGCTAGTTTAATATCTGGACTTTTTGGAGGAGTTTTTCTATAAGTGGATTGATTGTGGATTTGGAAATGCTATTGGGGTGTTGCATTTTGAGTTATAAAGAATCCGTTTTTATAACTTACTGGCTTACCCTTTTTTGATATGCATTGCTTTGCATGATGATCTAGTTTCACATTTACTTGTATTCACAATTTATATATTGGGAACTTGCCCAAAGAGTGAAGGCAATGGTGTAAACCAGAAAATTTCTTATATCCAAACTTCTTTCAAATATAAAGACTACATTAAAGATTATAAGGATGTAACTAGATAGTGTCAAGACACTGATGCATGTATTCAAGCTCATGCATGTCTTTTATCAAGCTTATGTACATTTCCTTGAATGGTGCTAAGCCTATAACAGATGACCTTACCAGTCTGAGGTATCCAATATTGATTGTCCCTTTTATCTTCTTAATTGCTTGAGACAGAAAAATAATATGATTTTTCCTTTGGTGAGCTTTTACTCGCCAGATGGATTGAGGATTAAAACTTGGATGCTTCAACCTTCTAGATGCTTATTATTATACTCCTTGCACTTCTCAAAAATATGGGTTCAAATTCAATATTATTGAAAATATAGTGAATTTTCACATATGTATCGACACTCTGTGTCCAAAATACTGGGTTCTGTTAACCCAGCTGCGCAAACACTCCATCCGCCACTGTTTCATTTGTCAGTTATATAAATGCTTCCATTTCGTTGAGCATGATAACAGTTTTGGTTGTGTCATTTCAATATGGGATACATCACAGCTTGATAATCAGTTTCTAATGTATGAAATTAGGTTCTTGACTTCAGCATAAAATTACTCCCTGGGGGTATCCTGAGTCTGGAGAATTGTATTTTGAAAATTTGGACTTTTCCTTCATTCTAGAAGGTCACTGATGCTCTAAATTTTGTCTTCATCCTCAAATATTCACCTTGAACTTACCTATAACTTCATGTATATATAATAATAGCCATAAATTTATCACCTTTTTCTGACTTTGTTTTCCAGATTTTGTTGTGTGAAGGCCATCACGATGGGGCGTTCTATTTTTTATGTTTGCCCTTAAATTTCCGTAGTGCTTCAGATTTGTCCTCTTTGGGGCATATGTCACTGTTGACAATTATCTAGATAAAAAGGTTAGTCACTCAATTTACCAGGGGCCGGTATTGATATCCTATGATATGTCTCTGGATCTGGCCATGCAGGATAAAACTTTTCACCCATAGAAAGCCATTACTTATATTGAGCATGCAGGGAATACTTTTGTCATATTGTCAGACTTGTGAGTTTGAATTAGATAATGCTCAGTAATATGTCATAAAATATATGGTGAGGTCTGTGGAATCATGATGCAGCATGAACAAATAAGTTGTATGTAGTATATGTGTAAGATATGCATTACATTGCATTATTCTCTAGTTTCACATTTACTTGTATTCTCAATTTATATATCTAGAGGCAGTGGTCCAAACCAGAAATTGTCTTATAGCCAAACCTTTCAAATATAAAGACTACCTTAAAGATTATAAGTATGTTACTAGATAATGTCAAGACACTCATGCATGTATTCAAGCTCATGCATGTCTTGTATCAAGCTTGCGTACTTCACTGCCTTGAATGGTGTCTAAGCCTATGAAAGATGACCTTAGCAATCTGAGCTAAACAATCTTGGTTGTCTCTTTGTCTTCTTAATTGCCTGAGCCAGAAAATAATGCAATTCTTCTTTTGGTGATCTTTTATTTTTAGAGATGGGTCGAGGATTAGAACTTGGATGAGTTTGGCTCTCAAAATTATTGCACTATACTTTTCATAATATGGGTTCAAATTATCTGTTGAAAATATAGTTATTTTTCACATATATATCAATACTCTGATTCAAAAATACTGGGTTCAGTTGACCCTGCTGCACAAACACCCATCCGCCACCGTTTCGTCTGTCAATTATGTAAATGCTTCCATTTCGTGGATCATGGTAATGGTTTTGGTTGTGTCATTTCAATATGGGATACATTGCAGCTTGATAATTCAGTTTCCGATGTACGGAATTAGGTTCTTAACTTCAGCGTAAAATAACTCCCTGGGACCCAGCCTGAGTCTGGAGAAGTATAGTTTGAAAAATTGACTTTTCAGTTGTTCTAGACGGTCACTAGTGCTCATAATTGTGCCTTCATCCTCAAATATTCACCTTGAATTTACCGATAACTTCATGTATATATAATATAATATTGTTACCTTTTCTTGACTTAGTTTGCCAGATTTTATTGTGTGAAGGCCATTCAAGACGGGGTGTGAAGGCCATTCAAGACGGGGTGTTCTTAACTTCAGCGTAAAATAACTCCCTGGAACCCATCCTGAGTCTGGAGAATTATATTTTGAAAATTTGACTTTTCAGTTGTTCTAAAAGGTCACTAGTGCTCATAATTGTGCCTTCATCCTCAAATATTCACCTTGAATTTACCTATAACTTCATGTATATATAATATAATATTGTCACCTTTTATTGACTTAGTTTGCCAGATTTTGTTGTGTGAAGGCCATTCAAGACAGGGTGTTCTATTTATTATGTTTGTCCTTAAATTTATGTAGTGCTTCAAATTTTTCCTCTTTTGTGCCATATGTCACCGTTGACCATTATCTAGATAAAAGGTTAGTCACTCAATTTACCAGAAGTCGGTATGGTCGTTAACCTATTATACATCTCTGGATCTGTCCATGCAGGATAAAACTTTTCGCCTATATAAAGCCATTATTTATATTGAACATGCTGGGAATACTTTTGCCTTACTGTCAGATGAGTTTGAATTACATAATGCTCAATAATATAGTTGTTCATAAAATATATGGTCTGGTTTGTGCTATCATGATGTCAGCATGACCAAATAAGTTGTATGTAGTATATGTATAAGATATCTTATTGATAAGATTCCTTGTTACTGGTTCAAAATTCCTTGGATTTTCAGAATGAAAGTAACTTATTAACTTTTTGTCATATTTACTTAGTAATGAAGAACCAGTTATGCTATATGATTGCTAGTGGCACACTATTTTCTTGTTTACATTTCCTGTGGGTGTTTCTATTTGGTCCATGGTTAGCAGCATCACCTTTTTGTCCATTGACACTGGAAGGTCCATTTAAGAAGTTGTTGCCGCAAAGGAATAAAAGAAGTAGCTTTTGGCTTAGCTTAACGGAACCCTTTTCTATAGTTTTTAAGAAGTGTACTTGGACAATTTCAAACTTTCTCCTGGACAACGTGGGAGTCGCTTTAGGACAAGATGTGGGAAGCGAGGACATGACCGAAGATAGGAGGTTGTGGAGGATGCGGATTAGGGTAGAAGGTTAGTAGGTAGTAGAGTGTTGTATCGCTTATCCTTCTAGACTAGTAGTTGAGCATTACTCCTATAGTTTGTAGTTACTGTTCTGAATGATTTGTCATTCTTTCTCTAGTATCTTGCCATGGCTTGTTTGAGCCTGTTATTTCTTTCTACATACTGCTTTGGACTGTGTTTCCTTGAGCCGAGAGTCTATCGGAGGCAGCCCTCTACCTCTCTTATAGGGGTTAGGTTTTCGTACGCTCTACTCTCCCAAGACCTCATTCTGGGGGGTTACACAAAGTATGTTATTGTCTATGAGGTGTGAGCCTGTTAGAGTTCAATATTCTTTTTGTTTTCTTCCCTAGTCAGATCTCATTTATTGGTCAGGATTTTTTAAAAACTTAAATCACCTTTATAAAAATTCTTCAGTCTCTTAGTAATATTCAGGATCAGTAGGTTTGCCGGTTCTGAAAATGATAATGGGTGGGTGAGGGTTTTTCTTGCCCCTGGGTTTCCTTGGTGGACTTCAGTTTCTTATGATTTTCAATCATCAGATTAAAATATATACATCTGCAAGGGAAAAGGAAAAGAATCTACAGAGTACATGATTGCTCAATCCAAGATGGGTCCATGCCAGATACAAATCATCTATGTGGACGATACTTTTCACCAATATGAAGTCACTACTTAAGTACTTAACATGTAGGGAATGCTTTTGCTATACTGTAAGATACGTGAGAATGAATTGCATACTACTGAATTAGGTTGTAATCTTGCATGCTGAACTGAAAGTTAAACTCTACATATTTCCAGAAGTTTGTCTCAAAAAAGAAAAAATAAAATTCCAGAAGATATTGTCCAGAATTTAGAATCTTTGATCTTACTGATTATCATGAGATTCTAGACAATACCTTTTCTGTATTATCTTCTTGGTAAAATGATCTGCATGATGCATCATCTCCGTTATTCTGGTATTTGATATGTTTTGTAACTTTGTTGTCTTTGCCTGCCTGCAGGTTGATCGCTGTATCACGATCTGAGATTCGCACCAATGTACAATGTCCAATATGCTTAGGTATTCTTTATTCTTTTAGTTTATTATATTTGAATATTTACAGCTTTCGAATTTTTTGCTAGGATTTTGCTCAGAGAAGTTTTTTCGCACAATTATTTCAAGCTCCTAAAGATCTAGAATGTCCTATATGTCTAGGTATATTTGCTTTCACATCATTCTATGCTGTCTAATATTCTATATTTTGCTGTTTAATCCAAAATTTTTGTGATATTTATGTATGAAACCATTTAACTTCACTCTTTAGTTTTACTCATAAGTTTTTTGTAAGTGTTTTCTCCTCCAAATATCCCCTTTATCTTTTTTCTGCACCCTTATGAGAGGACTTTAGCAGATGATTCAGGATTATGGAGAAAAAGCTGATATTTCTCCGGTGTTGAATTTTTTAGAGACATATCAGTTATGATTTTCCATATCTAGTGAAAAACTTTTTCTTTGAAACTCTACTGCCCCCATGACAAGTCTTTGATAGCTCTTGTCTACATCACAGCATATCTATTTTTTTTAACTGCTTGTTATTGGTCAAGAGAAAGCATATAAGTTTTTGTTAAAAATGTGTACTGGGACTACATGGATTGTGTAATCAATAGTGTATGGTGAACTTTCATCAAAACAATTTTACTGTTTATAGCCATTCAAATTATTTTCTTACAAGCAACAATAACTCGTGACTGGACTTCTTGCTGTAAAAGTAGTACCTCTGTTTTGCATACTGAAATTGAAGTGCTAGGAAAAGAACCTCAATGAAAACCTGAAAAGAAAACATTATTCTTGGGCACTGAGTGCTAAGCTTGAAGCCACATAAAAGCTGCATTTATAGGGATGTGAACTAGTTGCCTGATGGTTCAAGTCCTTTCGGCATGTGGTGCTTGTTGTTTGGTTGAACTTTCTTCAATTGCTTGTGCTACAAGAAACTTGATTGCTAAGTCACTTAGATGCTATATATTGGTCATGCAACTCATAGTATGGTTGGTTTCTTTTCTTCTCTTCTCTTAAGATGTTGTTTACATGATTTGATCCAAATGGATCCTCAGTGATGTTTATCACAATATTTTGATTTTTGAATACCAGAATTGTTAGGGGTCGTTTGGTTCATGGACTAGTTATAATAGTGCAGAGATAAATACATGGTGAATAGTAATAATAGTATATACTTTAAGGACATTTTGTCAAAAGATACTGAAATCCACGTATTTCTAATAAACATATCTTATAAATTCTACCAACATAAAACTATACATAAATTCCCATATAAATTATTGTGTTATTAGTGATGCAAAGCTTACTACTGGAAGCTAAAGACTAAAATGTTATGATGAGTTTTATACCGCAAACATCATTAGACTACGAGAGATACGTTAGTAATCTATAGCCTTATGTTGCAAGTGTAACATTGAATTGGTTATATAAAATCTTATGCTCGGTTAAATTTTCCTTATGGGGCTAACTAGAAACCCTTAGATTATCCCGATAGTGACATAAGAAAGTTATCATATGCCACATAAACGTCTGAGAATTTTTTGTCCTTAAATTTATATGCCGAAAACAATTCTCAGAGTTCTGAGTGAGAAAATGTTGTAGGGTTGACCATACTTGACAGGCATTGGGCTATTTCTATTTATATAGTGATACCACAAATGACATCTAAGCATATGGGAGAAACAGGGACAAAAGACGACACATAGTTGGAATTGTTTCAGTTATAACATTTACCAGGCCAGTATTTGTCAGAGTTTAGAATTGTGCCGGTGTATTCAGTTATTTTCATTCTAGTTATTCTCAAATATCCAGTAAACGTTGACTTGTGCTGTCAGCATTATACGAAGTGTGAACTTTCTTGGATGAATTGTGTATTCAATTGTACTCAGTTGAAAAGTCTTCAAGATGCGTTAGTTTAGGTTAATATGTATAGCACCCAATTAAATTATGGTTTAAGGATAATGAGAATCCTCTATGGGCGTATTAGTAATACCAGAATTTTCCTTTTTTTGGTTGTCCTTCTAGAAAGAAGGTATCAACAGTGATCCTGTACAATTTGGTGTGGTACTAGCTTAAGCTTGGGCTGGTGGCTCCTAAAGACCCTTCTGCAACTGTATAGGCCGCCAAGGCAAAGTTAAGGATGACAAAGAGAAATAATTCTAGTGATGATACCCTCATTTGATGTGAGTTTATATTCAAGGTGGAGCAGAAACTTTTTAGAGACTTGAAAGCTGTATCTTCTATTTCCTTTTGATGTGAGCAGCCTTAATACATGGGTGTTACTCAAACAACCTGGTATTCGGTTGAAATCCTACATCTACTCCGTTTCATTTTCCATTTCCTATCATTTGACCTGTCAATGGCACCTTGCTATCAGTGTTATCAAAAGCGAAAAGCCCAAAAAAGTTCTAAGGTCTATTGGGGCTTAAAGCGTAAAGCGCAAATAAAAATGTGCGCTTCAATGAAAACAGACGTAAAGGGAGCATAAATACAAATATTTATGTTTAGTCCAATACTAATAGTTATAAGCATGAATGACAAATATATGAACAAAGAAATTGAAAAACAATTACGATAAAGTGAAATATTAACTGTTTAAAGTCATCTCTTCGGAGAAGAAGAGCTTTTGGGAGAGTCTGGATGAGTTGGTGAGTGGTGTGTCCACCACGGAAAAGCTTTTCATAGGAGGGGATTTCAATGGGCACATTGGGGAGTCTCTCAGGGGTTATGTCAAGGTGCATGGAGGCTTTGCATTAAGGGAAAGAAATGAAGGAGGAGTGTCGCTTTTGGAGTTTGCTAGAGCTTTTGGGTTAGTGGTTGCGAATTCGAGCTTTTCAAAGAAGGAGCATTTGGTCACCTTTCGTAACTCGGTGGTCAAGACTCAAATAGACTTTTTTCTTCGTAAAAAGGGGGAGAGGAGTATGTGTAGAGATTGTAAAGTCATCTTGAGTGAGAACCTTTCAACTCAGCACAAGCTTTTGGTGATGGATTTGGAGATAAATAAGTGGAGGAAGAAGAGGGTTGTTGATGATCATCCTAGGATCTGATAGGAATGCTCGACGATGGCCAATGCCTTAAAGATAGAGGAGAAGTTGATGGATGTGAG
>JBDJHY010000102.1:15087671-15106979 GCA_039654485.1 Withania somnifera | reverse complement strand
TATTTGTTTACTTTAGCCAAAGCGCCAGTTAGTTGGAAATCTACCTTGCAGTCTACGTTGCTTTGTCTACGACAGAGGCAGAGTACATGGCAGTTACAGAGGCTGTTAAGGAAGGAATTTGGCTTCATGGGAGTTTGGTTTATCTCAATGAGACTTGGGTATGTAATGCATTAAATCAGTTTGTAATTTAACTAGTCTTTAAAAATCAAGAATTACCTCAAGACTATGGATTTTGCTTGTAATCTCCTTTTTACAGGAATAACGAACCTGCTTGTCGCATACATTGTGCTAGTCGACGGTCATTGAGAGACGATCCTGGATTTGATACCTTAATTGAGGCAATATATCCAAATGTTGAGAAGTACGAACCGGAGGTATTTCTATAAATTTATTTATTTATTATTGAGCAATAAACCCTTCCCTCCCCTGTGTAAGAAAAGAAGAAATACAAAACCACTAGAGGCATATATTCCTATCCTCTTCCCTTTTGATGAAACTTGTGTCCTGCTTTTGTGGATGTCACCTTTCAGGAACTTGTCCTGGGTGACGAGGAAAAGGAACGCAATGAGAAGGTCAGTTAAAGAAGCACCTGAAATCTTTGTTCTTTAACGGACATGTGTGCATTTGTTATGTTTGTACTTGTTGCTTGTGTGTGTTGTCTTTTGCTTACGGTGAGCATCTATATCTCAAGGTTGTTACTGGAAGAGATATGGAGGTGATCTATTAGTCATTAGAAGTCCATGCATGTTGAAGATGGATGTTTATGAATTAATAGAGAACTTGATCTGTTGACGATATTTCTTTGTAATGTAATAGATTCTGATTTCTCCCTTTTATCACTAAGATCTTAAATAAGTCATTCTATAAAAACACTTATTTGGAAAATAAGACGCCTACTATGGCCAAATCACATCCCGCTTTCTCAGAAAATGAAGATCTCAATGTGTCCGTCTAACCTTGCTTGTAAATGACTCCAAATGCTCTACTAACACATGTCAAACCAACTTTTAAGGCTATGTTTTCTGGTATTTGGAGAATCTGAGAGTGAAAAAGATTTTTTCACCATTGTTTATGAAACACGTGTTTTCACTTTTCAGGTGTTTAAGATATGAATATCCAATAGTTCAATTTATTTATGCTTTAACCAGTAGAATACAGTTTATTGTACAAATTAACTGTTAATTAAATTTGACATAGTTACAAATTTTTCTTTCTGATTGAAACTTCATTATATGTTGGGGGTGAGGCATATGGACCTGATACATGCCCTTTTTTTTTTTTTTTTGTCTTATTGGATAGTTTCGAGCATCCATTGCCAAAAATATCTCAACTCCAATATGAAGCATTAATTAAGAGGCGCAGAGGTGGTACGGAGATAGCTGCTCCCTCTACACAAAGAACAATCTTGCAACTTTCACAATGCTTTTTCAAGGAAAAAAAGAAACAGTCAGGGCACAGAACCTGAGAGATCTGATCCAGATGATCATGATGAGAACAAAGATTCACCCCTTAAGGATGAGCTTGGAACACAAACCAAGTTCAGGAAACGCAGGAGGCACAAAGGAGCTTCGACCACCCAGAATTCTCCTTCAGCTGTGTGTCCCGATGGTTGAAACTGCAGTACAACTACCCAGAGACACCCTAAGTAATTCTCCTGGACCTGCACTGAAGCCCGAAACACTTACTTGGGGAAGAGGCGGTGTTCGAAGCCACAGTCGACATGGCAGTGGCGGTGGTAGCAGATATGCTCGTAATACTCGAATATCCAAGTTAGTTGATTATCTTGAAAGTGCACGACCAAATGATGTTGAGGTAATAGATTCTCTAAGCATGTTTATTCATCTTTCAATGGTCATGTGTCCGTAATTCACTCTTCTATTGGCAGTTAAATATCCATCTTGAGCTTATTCCGTTAGACAAACAAAGGACACCAAAGCTGAAAAAGCCCCATCTCTGCTGCACGCCAAGCACATCAGTTGAACAGCTCTGTGAAGTAAGAGTTCCTCTCGGTCATACTTCTTAAAGAAAGAAAAAGACATACTTTCTACTATCCTTGTCAAAAATAGATATGGAATATAGTCATATGGAAATTCTAGTGACCTAATTAACAGAAATGATTAGAAGTTGTCTGCTGATGCAAAACAAATTTCAAACTTTCTGGTGCTGCACAACTTCATCTTTGATCACATGGATAATGATTTCTCATTCAACTTTGATGTTTCAATAATGATGATACATGTATGTTGTTCTATATGTTTATGCCTCTAAATATCGTCAATTAGGAATTGCTTCCACAAAATCTGCAGATTTTTTTCATTTTTACATTTTGCCTCAACGGCAACTTTTGTAATGATAACTTGAGTGCCGCTTGTTGCTCAGGAGACAAAATCACAAGCCAAGGATGTTGAATTACTAGCAGTAAAGGTCAATAGCGATGTTTTTACGTCCACTATTAACCATTCAATCTTAATGGCTGCATCAAATATGCTACCCTTTCAATGGTTCCAATTTTACTCTGCAACCCTTAGAAAGACCAGATACTGTGGGAGGAATTAGTTCCAGTTGCACTTTAAACTCTCTGGGGAGCTGAAGCTACAGATGAGGAATCAAAGTCCAAGTGTATTACTTCAATATAAGTATTTTGGTGATCTTTTCGCAAGTGTCCCACTTGAACAATCTTTTCTCTGTTTTTTTAGATCCTTGTGTAGAATTCTGCAATATGATGATCATCAGCTGATATGGCGGCTTTGTAGAAGATACTGCAGGGAGAAAAGAGGAGGACAGGGGAACATATGGAGGCCACCATCTAGGAACTCTTTTTTAGGCTTCCTTGAATAGTGAATGGTGATATAGTCTTGCTAGTTTCCAGTTCTGGTTTATGATTTTTCTTTTTGTAATGAGTTTAGTATCTTCTTTCTTCCCAAGTTTTGGTTTGTGTACATTTTGTTTATCTTCTTAGAGAGAAATCAATCCACAGAACATAAATGTTTGTGTCCTTTTCCCAGCTTTTTCCCTGTTTTTATCCAAGGTTTACACAACTCTCACTCCATCCGTGGCGGTCATACTTGTATGAATTAATAATAAGTCCCACCATTGCTTCCTCCCCCTATTTTCTACTCGCTACATCACACAAAAAGAACAAAATGCACATAAGCACTGTTTCATAATAATGATAAGAAGTGCACATTTTTACAGATAATTTTCGATGTATACACAGTGCACATTTTACAGATATTTTATAATGTATGCACATTTTTATAGATTAACACATTAACTCCAACATTTGACAACACTGTCCCTAGTCACTCCATGGAGTTCAAGGATTCTTGAACATATGCCTTCCAGATTTTTGAACATTTAATGTTCTTATCTTCACCTCATCTGGGAGGCAGCGCTAGAAACTGCAGCATACGGACACGCCATTTTTCTCCTTTCTTGCCTTTTAAGAATCAGCAGCTTGGGAGATCTTGGTTTTGTCACTTGTTTGGAAGACCTGTGGAGTTGTTGTATGTGCAGAAAAAGGTTCAGTAGTTGTTCCAATATGTATAACAACATAGAGTGGGACCCCAGGGGAGGGCAGAGTGTACATAGACCCTCGGCTCAATATGTAAAAGAAGAAAACAACAATTAGGAGCATGCATTTTACATACTTCTGTGGCTGGAAAGGATGATCAAATTTCGGCACAGGTCTTGCATGAGGCACCAAAGTTCTTCGTAGTTGTTTCAGGGCAATCTCTTCCTCCATCTAACCACCACAATCCACACATTAAGAATTCGTCTAATCACATCATTAGCATTGCTAGGAATAAGCACAGCTAAATATGCATACCGTTCTTGCAGCCTCTGCCTCCTCCCTGTATTTTTGATACATCATTTCTTTCTCTTTAATCTGCACAACAGCTTATAATATGAGTGTCTATGGGATTAAAAGGTCTCAGAGAAAGTTGCACGCGAATGGCAAAAGTATTACCTTCTTATCAAACTCAGCTCTATCTGTTGCACGGTGATCTACGTGTAGATTAAATTCCTGAACTTGAGTGAGTGGCTTCCGTACTTTCTCAGGGACTGGAATCGGATCCCTACAAATTTAAGGGCGGACAAACATTATTCATCTTTCAGGTTCACTAGAAGAAAAGATAGCACAAATAATATAGTCATTCTTTGAGGTCTTACTCGACCAAGACTGGTTGCGCTTTAAAAGTCCTCATCATTTCTTCTTCCTTCTCCAATCTTTGCCGTTCTTCCAGTTCCCTTTGCATCTCTCTTTCATGCCTGACCAGACTCTCCAGTTGGAAAGGTTCTGGCTTTGTACAATGCTTTGGTTCTGGTTTTGGTGGAATCTGGCAATGAAAACATAAGAAATGAGTTCACATGAAAAGAGGTATATATAAAAAAGGTTTTCCTGCAAAACAGATATTACAATAGTTGACATACCACAGGGTAATCGGTTGTGTAAGGATACGGAGTTGCTTTGGGAACTCTTGACCTCTCTTCTTCAATCTGCTTCTGTACAAGTTCAGTGAACATTTTCCTTTCTTTCTCCTCTCCTCTTTCCTGGATTCGAGTAAAACCTAATGCCATGAGGAGCTAGGCTATTTGATAAGAAGAAACAAAAACAAGATGACATACATACACACCTCTGTATAGAGATGAAAAGGATTCGGTCTGGTGCTTCTGAGTGCTGTCTTTTCATTTCTAGGTTCGGAATTCAGAGAAAGCTGAAAAATGGGGAAAGCACAGTGAGGCAAAGTAGAAGGTGCTAAGGTAGGAATTCTGATGAAACCTTGTCAAAGAGAAGGATGATGATATTCTGGTGAAACCTTGTCAAAGAGATCAGTAACATTAGCAGGAAGTGGAATCCTTTCATCTGTGGCAAAATGAAACTCTTCAGGCACCGTCACCTGCTTCTTTGTGTTGCAGAACATTCCCAGGTCTCCTTTACTTTCAAAGATCTGCAATTCAAAAAAGTCAGTAGCATAAAATTGGTTGATAGTAGACTAGAAACTATTGGGGGTTGTGTTACCTTCTTATTGAAAGGCCTAGCCTTGAACTTAGGAATCTTTTCAAGCGCTTCTTTTTCAAGTTCTTCAGAGCTTTTGATCTGTGGAAGCCGTGCTCTAAGTGATGTTTTCAAAACAGGTGACCTAGGAGCTGTAAGATGTGGCTTCCATTGATGACTCTGTGGTGAAAATGTTTAAGCTAGTCCGTCATGAAAGCATGTTAATAGTTTTTTAATTCCAAGTATTTACTGTAGCCACCATGTACCTGAGTAGATTCCATGGATAAGACTGAAGATGTTTCCACATTCTGATTGGCCCTGGCCATCGTCGATAAATGAAATTCCTGCAGAAGTGTAGCAGATCTCAGTTGATTGTTCTTGAATTACTCTTAGCTCTTCATAATCCGGGTAAACATACCTTAAATTCAGGAAGTTGCGGTGTACTTTTTGGTAATGTTGGTAGATTTGGAGCTTCCAAGATCTGTTCCCAAATGTACAAAGAAAAAGTAAGATAAGATTAAGAAAAATATTCAAAATCAGAAGGTAAAGGACACAAAACTATCTAAAACTGAGCACCTTTCTGTTCAGTGGCCGAGCCTTAAACTTGGGAATTTTCGTCATCATTTCCTCCTCAAGCTCAGATGAACTCTTCACTGTAGTTGGACGGACACGTTGTGCAGTCACAAATTCAGGTTCTTTAGGCGCAGTTAATGTTAGTTTATTAGGCTTCCTCTGCATCAATCATCATCCTTGGTGATGAGTATAATATTTTAAAAGATATTTAAAGGTTTGATAAAAATGAACTAGTGAATTCAGTTGTTACATGAGAAGTGGAACTACTCAAGTAAGACAGAGACATCTCCCTTGTGCTACATTGGAACTTCTTCATCATTTCTGCTGTTGAAATAAACTGTGGTGGTTCTCGGACGTACATCTTGAACAATATAAACCGCAAGTTAAATTCTGATTATTCAAATAGCATGCAAGCTAAGGAAGACAGTAGTCAAAGGGAACCTTTCTCTCCTCTTTACGAGTTTTGGCAGCCGAAGAGAAGGTGGAGCCATTGGTTCCAGGTTTTGTTTTGTGCGGCAAATTTTGGGGTTTGACATCCAGAATCTAGCAATTCAGAAGGCAAAAAATATAAAAGCAAAATTCCGTGAGGTCAGATAAAGCAACTTGAAATATTCTGCATGTTTCGAAGAATAAAAACTACCTGCTTGGCTTTTCCACTTTCTAATTTTTGTTTCTTTATAGCTTGATTTTCTTGACCAAAATTGGGCGTTCCAACAGCACGTCTCATGATTTCTTGCCTGTGCAAGCAAATGAAGTTCATCGACTTGATCAGACCACAATAACTTAAGAGGAGAAAACAAGAAGCGGCAGGAACAACGAGAGAATGAAAGTTGAAGTGTCAAGAAGCTACAGCAACACATCACTTACTTCCTCATGCTGGCTGGATTAGCGCTCTTCTCAGGCAATGTTTTTGACTTCAAAGCTGAACGATTTTTAAGCGTGCTTGAAATTTTCTTTTGTGTTTTCTGATTGTTGGAATCAGTTTTCCTAGGTTCTATCTTCTTCTCACACATAGTTGGTGGTGGTCTTGGGGTGCAAGTTTCTGCATAAGAAGGTTATGATCAGATGCCTTCGCAGTTGAAATTGTCCACAAATTATGCGAAACAACATTAACAAATCAAAATGACAATCTCTAGTAACTAACCTTGACTAGTTGGCTGTTTCTCAAAAGATTCCTGCAATATTTAACAAGTACAGTGAGATACAAGTCAAAATAGGAAACGGTGCTTCAGTTACCATAGGATATGCGGAAGTACCGGATTGGGAAGAATGCCATTAAGTTCTACTGCAATCTCATCACTTGGTGTCACCTCTTCCTTAACCTCAGAAGACAGAACCTTAGCTGCAGGTTTGTTCTCAGTTGGTGTCACTGCTTTCTTAACCTCAGAAGACAAAACCTTATCTGCAGGTTTGTTCTCATTTGGCGCCACCTCTTCCTTAACCTCAGAAGACAAAACTTTAGCTGCAGGTTTGTTCTCATTTGGTGTCACCTCTTTCTTAACCTCAGAAGACAAAACTTTAGCTGCAGGTTTGTTCTCATCTGGTGTCATTTCTTCCACAACCTCAGAAGACAAAACCTTAGCTGCAGGTTTGTTCTCATTTGGTGTCACTTCTTTCACAACCTTAGCTGCAGGCCTGTTTCAGATAGAACTATCAATCAGTGCATTGAAAAGAGTAACAACATGATGGTTAAAAGACAATAGAATGAATTGGCACTGAATCTTGAGATTTTTCTTTTTTACTATAAAAGACCTTGTATTACTCTGCAACTTCTCGCCTTCAGTTAAATCACATGGGATCTCAACTTGTACTAATCTACCAGTCTTGATTCTTGGCATACAAGCTGCAAAATTCAACAAAAGAAGTAACCAAGTATCAGCTTCTCATTTCAAAGTAGTATTCTATAAGCCCCGCTAGAAAGACCACAACTGGAGTGGAATTGTTACCAATATATATCCAATGAGTTTATAACAAAAATAACAGTCAATATTAACGACGCAGCCTCATGATAGGAATATATTCATTACCAATCTACATCCTATATATATTCAATGATATACCACATTCTGTGGTGGATTCAAGATTTTCACTAAAGGGTTCAAAATATAAGAAGAAGCCAAGGGGAGTTCAGTAGACATAAAAAAAACAATTAACCATGTATAAACATAGTAATTTTCTGTCGGGGGATGACCCTCTCAACCATACATAGCTCTGGCGCTGACCACATTTAATAGTACTTAAGGAGAAAACCAAATTGGGTGAATTGAGTTGCAAAAAAAAAAAAAACAGTTTGGAGCATTCCTAAAATTTTCACTAGTCTCACTTCTGTTCTCCACAAGGGATGGAATTAGGCCAGCATTTATCGATAATTTCATGGCTCCAACTAGTTCGGGATTGAGGCCTATCTGCTCTTTAGTTAACTACTGATGAAATACGACAACGAACAACAACATAACCAGTGTAACCCACAAGTGGGGTTAGGAAGGATAGAATACCTAGATCTTAACCCTCCCTAGAGACAGAAAGATTGTTTCCAATAGTCCCTCGGGTCAAAGGTAAATCATATTAAAACAGGATGACAAAACATGATGAGAAGAAAGGGAACAACAACTACAATAAAATAGTATCTCAAAATTTCAACTTGGTGTCTATCGAGTGAACTGATACACGATACGAAATGGAAGTCGCAAAGCACTATTCCGACTTGCAAACTAACTACAATAGGAATGTTTCACTCTGTTTCTTTACTTTCTTAAAAATCCTTGCCAAATCAAAAGCAGACAAACAAATTGAAACTGACAAAGTAATATAATACAACAAGAAGCAAAAACACTAAAGAGTCAAAAGATTGAAAGAGGAAAAAAACATACGAGAAGGCGCATAGCTACTAGTAATCTCAAACCAAAGCTCCGCCTTGCGCATATCCTCCTCTGTCTCTCCGTCAATGAAATCGTAGAATCGCGGCGCAGAAAACTCGTAAATTTCATCGATTATGAATAAATTCGGATCGTCTTTTCCGTCAGACATTCTTCTATGCACCTGTGAAACAATGAAAAAAGTGTATTCTCTGTGGCTTTGCTGTGAGCGGGAGAGTATAGTATAAAAAATGGGTCGAATTTCTGATTTGACAATTAACGGTCGAATTTTGCCTTTTAAATGTGTGATCTTGTTGACCGTTACCACTCTGTAACGGCTATATAAGCGTGGATCAACTCGGTGGAGAAAACGCTGCCGTTTTGGGCCCATAAATGAACAGATGCTAAAACTTTTGTTTTCCATTTATGGATGCTAACCGAAATTAAATGAAGTCAATGATTTCCTAGTTCACACTAAAAGAGCTAGGTGGACCGGGTCCCTTCAATTTGCAGTGTAATGTTTTTGTTTTGTTTTGGAATTGAGGGCCTTTGGTCCCGACATTTTTATTTCCAATAAATAGCCTAATCCGTGTTGGTAAAATTTCATAAATGATATATTTTTATAGTCTAATTATATAAAAATAAAATAATTTTTTTAATTATGAAAAATGACACAATTTTCATCTATTTTTTAACTTTGAAGTTGTAGTCGTGTGTTCCATATACAATAGTTGCATATGGAATGTCAGTTACTTTTTCTAAGCCTTAATTAACGGTAACAATCCTTTTTAAATATGAAAAGTCCTTCTCATCCAATTGTACTATATAAAATTGAAAAATTATCAAAAATTCAGTTGTATATCAGTCATTAGCAGTTGTATTTCAAATACCTAGACACTCTTCATTTATGATTTAGGATTTAATATTTGTATATAAATATTTTTTAGTTTTTTTTTTCCATATACAACTTAAGCTTAATGCCAATAGAGATCATTTATTTGTATATGTACAAGTAATTCTGTAACATACATATTTTAGTTGTATATGAATGTCGGAATAACTAAATATCTATTAATACAAGTTTAGAAACACTACATACAAATTAAAATGCACATATTTTCTTATTGAATTCAACATACAAATGTATTACATAAATTCTATAAAAGCTTCAATTTAGTTGTATTTCAATTACTTTATTATCATATACAACTGAAGACAAAATAGTACAAAAGCACATACAACAATCCTCTAACCCATTACCACCGAATTTCAAGTAGTTCCACCATTGTCATCTCATCCCTTTCCGATCAAAACCTGCCAGTGAACCACTACAATTTCACCTAATCACCCCCATATTTCTACATCCAACAACTGGCAAATCAGCGGCTCCATCTAAACCCGTTCACCCACTCCCATTTTTGGAAAAAAAAATCGTTTCTTCTGACACCTGCAAACCACACTAATTTGATTTAGTCAGAATTATTTTTTACTGTTTCATTGTAATTATTTTGAATTCACGATGCCGTAATCCACAAAAGATAGCGCTAACTCGATGGACACGATGGTAAACGTTGGGTTTTTTTATTGGGGTGGATGAGTTGAAATTTGAATCGTCGGAGGAATGAGTTTGAATATCTTTGAAAGAAGAATAATTGTTGTTGTGAAGCCAAATCATTGATTTGGTTCGAGTTACCAACATGGTTTTTCAAAGATCGAGAATTGAAAACAGTAGCTTTGGAGAGTTGTACCATGTTTCTAGGTTGAAATCGCTGATGAAAAATTGAAAGAATATGGAAAGATGAAATAAGGATAAACAACTAATGACAACTAATGAGGCTTAAAATTAGGAGAAAATAAAGTAAACATCTGTATACAACTTGTTTTGTAGTTCACATTTGAAAGCTAATTCATTTGATTCATTTTTATGTAATTATATAAAACTTAATCAATTATATATAATTAAAGGCTTTTGTTTGCTAGTTTACTTAATTTTTTCATGCTTAATTTAAAAGATAAAAAATAAATATGTAAAAATATTCAATAGCTAAGAGATTTAAAATGTAAAAAGTAAACACACGAAGAGGTCAAAAGAAATTATATATATAATTTTTCATCGAAAACGGTTCAGATCCTACGCCTAGCTCCACCCTTGACACTCTATAATAATCATAGACACTCGAGGTTCTCAATCTACTTCATTGACCACTAGGCTATGTTAACAATTGAAAGATCAAGAATCTGGGGTTTTTAATTGGGGGTGACAAAAAAGTGTTGAAATTTAAAAAGAGTGATACAAGTCTTAACATTTAGGTGTAAGTGACAATTATTTGATTAGTGACTAAAGATTTTTGACCTTTTAAAATAAACCCACAAGTTTTTTACTTTACACTTTAACCCAACATCATAAATATCCCAAATAACTCTAATTTCTAAAACACGGTAAAAGAATAGTTACTGCTTCCTCAACTATTATTTTCGCGCCTTCTTATTTGCTACTAGTGTTGTATTCTTTTTCTTCCTCCTCCTTAGAGGTATTACTGTTGTTGTTGCTAGTATTGCTATTCTTCTTGTGTTGTTGATGTTGTGTTGAAGAGGAGTGAGAAAGAACCGCTTTTTCTTTTATTCCCAAGTTTTTTAGCGATAGAAAGTTTTGACGATTTTGAAATAATTTTCAGCGATTTTAGATTGAATTTCGTTGGTGTATCATTGGGCACTGCTAGAGGGGTGATTTTCGTTCATCTGGGTTTTATCTACTATTATTGAAAACATATTCAGCAATTGCTGAAAAATTCTCGGCGATTGCTGAATCAATTTCTTAGAACATATTCAACAATTGATGAGTAATTTCAGCAACAATAGACAAAATCCAGATGAGCAATACCGATAAAACAACAATATTCACTTACCAAAATGGACGAAAATGCCCCTCAAGCAATGCAATTGCTGAATTTTTTGTTGAGAATTATTCAAAAAAATTCTCTCAGTGAGAAGCATAATTGCTTCCATCAGTTGAAGATAATTTCTCAACAATTGCTGAATTCATGAACTGAAAATAAATCCAACAGTTGCTGAAGCTTTTCAACATTTTGGAAGCATATGCTTCTTACATAGCAATTGTTGTATCAAGCAATTTTTGAATATATCTCAGTAGTTACTGGATTTGTTGAAAACAGATTCAGCACAAGTTGAAACTTTTTCAACAATTGCTGCATAAGAATTTTAGCGACGGTTGAAAAGTTTTGTCAACTGCTCAATCTTATGCAACAATTGCTGAAAAAGTTTCAGCAGATGCTTAATAAACTGCAGAAATAATCATGATTGAATTTTTTTTGTATCTTAATATAGGTACTTCAATGCCATTAATGAAAGACAGAATAATGATAGGGGTTGACTGCCACAGTAAATGAGTTGAGTCCAACAATTGGTATATTTGGCGTTGAAGGGCACGGAAATGATACAGATGATTATGATATTTGTGTATCAAGATGTCACATATGTGAATTTATCAAAAATATCATAGCTCAATGTAATAAACTGTGGGTTGAAAGATCTTGCCATCACCTACATGCACATTTGGGGTAAAAAGCAAAAGGTGGCTCCTTTTAGAATAAAAAATCAAATAAGTTTATATGCTTATTTGGAATATCCAAATGAAATCAAATATATTTTAAGAGTATATGTAGTTGAAAGGTTGGTAGAGAGCCACAACTTCCTCAAGAGACGGATGTTCCAACCAAAGAAAGTGCCAGTGAACAAATTCCTTGTAGTTATGCTCCTACTCCTACTCCTACTCTTGAAGTAGCCATCAATAACCCATGTTCTGCACAAACATCACAATCTATCCATGCTCAAGACAATGAAATGAGTTTCCACATTGGTATGATATTTAAGAATAAACAAGTGCTAGATACTTTTTTGAAAATTTCTTGTTTGAAGAAAGATTTTAGAATTACGAAGGTAATCAACTCGCTTTCGGTGTATTCTGTAAGATGTGCACATTACTGGTGCAATTAGTGGATAAGAGCTAAGAAGCTCATTATTTCTGATAGATCCTATATCAAAAAGTATAAAAAAATTCACACATGTGGTTCGCAATATCTTACGAGGCATAACCCATATCCTACAACAAAAGTCTTTGGTCTCTACCTCAAGAATAGGTTTTTTTAAGGCTAAAGGCCCGTCTATAACAAATGTTATGATTTCACTCCGTATCGAATTGGGAATATATGTCAGTTATAGAAGGTTTGGAAGGTAATAGAGTTTGCAAAGTCGTTGGTAAGGAGTAACCCTGAGCACGGTTATGCAATGTTTGATGCTTACAGTTATATGCTTATGAAGGAAAATTCTGAAAGTATAACAACGTTGGATCTTGATGAAAATGATAAGTTCAAATATTCTTTTTGTTACCTATGAACTTTGTATTCGTGGTTTTAATCAAATCAGAAATGTTATAGCTATCGACGGGACATTCTTAATTGGAAAGTACAAAGAAGTGTTGTTGTTTGCCATAACACAAGATGCAGAAAATTATATTTTTCCAATGAAATTTTATGTAGTTGATTTTGAATGTGATGCCTCTAACTGATACTTTTTTCCAGCAAATGAGAAGCTTTATGGATGATAACCTGAATTGTGCATAATTTATGACAGACATCCAAGTGTCAAAAAGATGGCCGAGCTTGTGTTTTCTAAAGCACATTATAGTTGTTGCATGAGGCACCTTGGACAAAATATCCAAACCAATTTTCACAATGGTATAATTATCTACCATTTTTACAAAGCAGCAGAGGCATATACTGAAGATGATTTCTATGATCACTTCGATTAAATAAGAGATATTGTTCCAGGGGTCGCCGGAAGCCTCTAGATTTTACAAATGCAGAAGGGCATTCTTTCCAGAAAAAAATACTGTAATTGCTGACTTTGAACAGTTACTGTAATTGTTGATATTTTTCAGCAACCGTTGAAATTAATCAGCAATTACTAAAAAAATATTCAACAATTGCTGAAAATATCAGTAATTACTGAAAATATAAAAAGCATAATTTCTTCTAAGAATTGTTAAAAGGTCTCAGCAAAAATTCTCAGTTGCTGAGTAATTTTACGCAATTACTGAAAGTTGTTGCATATTTTCAGCAATTTCCATATATTTTTATCAACTACTTTCATATCATTAACAATTTTGATTCGATTTTCTTTTTAATAGGTTTTAAATTATGAAGACAAGTATTGTTGAGTCATTTAACTTGATGTTTCTTGATGAAAAAGAATATCTCGTTGGTATTCTTTTTATGAAATAAGCAGGAGATTTGGAGAAAAATTTCATCAAGGCGCAATGATGTCCTCAATTTATCAACCTTATTTGTCCCTTTGAAAGAAGCAGAGATTGTTCAGAATATTAAGTTAGGAAATAAACTATTGTTTCAACAAACTTCCAATTAAAATTTCACTGTCACCGGCAGCGACGTAGTTACAAGGGTCAATTTGTCTTTCAAATCTTGCAATTGTAGAAGATTTGACCTTAACAAATTATCTTGCGCACATACTATGGCAGCGCTTCACTACCAATATGGTGGTGGTTTCGGAAGACGTATTTATGAGTACTCATCTCAATATTTTTTGGTAGATTCGTAACTTTTATTATACTCGGAGGAAATTAAGCCCATGCCACTGAAAGATTCTTGGATAACGCCTAGAGAATTTTTAAAGAGGAAAAGACTTCCTCCATATGTTAAGCCAGGCAGGTTGGGAAGAAGGCAGAAGAAGATACGAAAATTAATTGGAGAATCATTGCTAAAATAAAAAAAATGTTAATATGTAAAAATGTTAGACACAAAAATAACAACATGCTCGGATCAAAATGCTCCATAGAAACCTATATTGAATGCTTTTCTAATTGAATGTTTTTTCAGCAATTGATGGTGTTGAAATATCTATATTGTAAGTTTTAAAAATGATTGTATGATTTTGTCTGTTGTTTATTAAGAAACTAATTGGTGCAGTTTATTTGTCAGATTCAACAATTTTCAAGCAATTGCTTAAGTTATAAGTGAAATCAGATTCAACAATTGTCGAACTTATACAAAAACTGTTAAAAATGCTTCTTATATTTTCAGGAGTTGCTGAACATGTATTAGCAATTGTTGAATCTATTTTTAGTTACAACTTAAACAATTGCAATCAATTTGACATTAAACATAAAGAAAAGAAGGATACAAATATCAAGCAAAGTGAGTAATTTATAACATACCATAATGTAACATATGTACTTCATAACAATAACTTAAAAAGAACATCACATGAAATTAAAAAAAAACATTCAAACCATTTCCCCTCCCTCACTCACTTACCAATCACTGTATCTATATCCTCTGTTTTGTCAGAAGGAGAAGCAGAAGGAAAAGGAAAAGGAGAAGGAGAAGCAGAAGGAAAAGGAAAAGGAGAAGGAGAAGGAGAAGGAGAAGGAGCAGAAGCAGATAGAGCAGGAAAAACATACCCTAGCCTCTTTAAATATTCCTCATCGTAAAAGTGAGAAAAATCAAGAAAGTGTACATCAACGAGGCTAACTTGTAAGAAGCGAAGAGTATGGGTGATTGTCATTTAATAGGGAAAAAATCGGGACTCCGTATCGATATCAATCATGCGATTGGTGATGAGAGAAGATAAGTCAAACGGACGCTTGATAATCAAGCAATATATCAAGAGAATATCTTCAAGAGCGATACGATCAGGAGGAGTTCTTGCATAGCACACGAGAGTAGACTGAATGATATGTGCAATGACACGTATTTTAACAACAAGCTTTATTCATATCATATTCAGAGAATTATACAGATTTAAGAAGTGTTTTGCTTCATTCAAGAAAATGTCCAACCCCAATGGACATCCACCAGGATACTGAATCAAAGGAGAGTCATAAGAGGAGTCTATGTTGAAGATTTGGTCGAACAAAGTACGATCAAGGTCTATGTATCTTCTTAGAACTTTTGTTGTCAATTCATGCGGGTCGGAAGATTGAATGTTGGCATAAAAAAATAGGACTACATCATAAACATGAAGTGTTGTAGGGGAAAAAAATTTAATCCATCTTTGGCGCTGTAAAAGTTCAAGGACACCACACTGAATAGAATTGATAAATTTTAAATCAACAAACCATCCTGGAAAAATCTATCTGTCCTTCAAGACAATATACAATGTTACATGGGTCCCATTCTAAAAATCATCATCCCCAGAAACACATCTTCTTTGTTTTTTGTTGCTAGTGTTCTCCTTATCTCTATCAAAAGAAGAGAAGGAAGAGATGAAAGAGAAGGATATATACAAATTTAATGAAGACATTTTGGTAGTAAATTAGATTTGAGTATTGGGATAGAGAAGAAAAAGAAAAGAGTTTGGTCTTTTTTGTTGAAATATTTGATTGAGAGTAATGAGAGAGTGAGTGAAGCTCGATTGCTTTAAATAAAGGATGAAAAGAAAAAGACGTTTAGAAGATGAAAGACCATCAGGTTTGAGAAATATATTTTCAGTTTTGAGAAATAAAACGACATGTCTAGACAACAATCATGGTTTTTTGAGGTGCTTAGAAAAAAAGAAAATAAGGCTAGAAGATGAAAGGTCATAACTACATAAGTAGTGCTAGGGAAATTCAAAATCTGAACTAATTGAATTGGTCCGCCACTTATTTAAAATGAATGTTATCTAATAACATCACTACTATGATGATGTAATGAATACTATCCTATAACATAACTATTGGTGCAATGAATCTTAATTTTAACATAATTGCTAAGAACAGATCAACAATTGATGAACGACCTTCAACAGTTGCTGAAAACATATAAGCAATTACTGAAAGTACCAAAATCACTCTATTTATCTCATTGCATTAGATCGCTTCCAAGTCGAATCCCAATTCCTATAATATGACAAAATCACTATATTTATTATTAAATATGATATATCCGATGAATTAATAGTCAAGTTTCTCAATTAAAATAATTTATCGATGAACGAATTCAGCAATTATTGATTGCTGTCAACAATTGTTGAAAATAGATTAGCAATTACTTAATCCTAAGTCTCTCATTATATTAGGTCACCTCCAAGTCGAATCCCATGTCCTATAATATTTTAAATCCACTATATTTATAATACAAATGTGACTGATTCAACAAATTAATAGTTAAGTTTCTCAATTAATATGGTTTATTCTAACGAATGAATTCAGCAACTGTTAAGAAATAATCAACAATTGCTAAAAAAACTAATCAGATTGCTTAGTCCTAAGTCTCTCATTGTATTAGATCACCTCAAAGTCCAAGACCAAGTCTTATAATATACCAAAATCATGATATGTATTAAATATGATTGATCCAACCAATTAATAGTCAAGTTTCTCAATTAAGGTCGACTATATGTGTAAATACTCGATATATTGAATATTTTCTCAAATTACTATCTCATTGTATTAGATCACCTCCAAATCCAATCATAAGTCCTATAATAAACCAAAATCACTATATTTATCATTAAATATGACTGGTCCAACCAATTAATAGACAGGTTTCTCAATCAAAATGATTTATCCAATAAATAAATTTAGCAATTGTTTATCAAATTTCAGCAATTGTTGAAACATGATCAGCAACTTGCTGAAAACAGATCAACAATTTCTTAATCCTACAAAGTCTCTCGTTGTATTAGATCATCTCCAAGTTGAATCTCAAGTCCTATAATATATAAAAATCACTATATTTATCATTAAATGTGATTGATCCAACTAATTAATAGTCAAGTTTCTCAATTAAGACCAGCAATGTGTGCAATTACTCGATATATCGTATATTTTCTCAAATTACTATCTCATTGCATTACATCACCACCAAATCTAAGCCCAAGTCCTATAATATACCAAAACCACTATATTTAACATTAAATGTGATTTGTTCAATCAATTAATAGTCAAGTTTCTCAATTAAGGTTGACTACGCGTGCAATTACTCGATATATTATCTATTTTTCCCAAATTACTATCTCGTTATATTAAATCACCACCAAATCCAAGTCTAAGTCCTATAATATACGAAAATCACTATATTTATCATTAAATGTGACTAATCCAACCAAATAATAGTCAAGTTTCTCAATTAAAATGATATATCCAACAAATAAATTCAGCAATTGCTGAAAAATGATCAGTAATTGTTGATCTATTTTCAAAAATTGCTTAGAATTGATCAGCAATTGCTGAAAATAGATCAACAATGGTTTAATCCCAAGTCTCTCATTGTATTAGATCACTTCCAAGCCCAAGTACAGGTCCTATAATATATCAAAGCCACTATATTTATCATTACATATGATTTATCCAACCAATTAATAGTCAAGTTTCTCAATTTAGGTCGACTATGCCTGCAATTACTCGATACATCATATATTTTTCTCAAATTACAATTTCATTATATTGGATCACCTCCAAGTGCAAAACCAAGCCCTATATTAAATCAAAATCATTATATATATCAATAAAAATGATTGATCCAATCAATTAATAGTTAAGTTTCTCAATTAAGGTCGATTACTCGTGCAATTACTCAATATTTGTTTATTTTCCTCAAATTACTATCTCATTGTATTAGATAACCACCAAGTCCAAGATCAAATCCTAAATCTATCAAAACCACTATCGTTAAATGTGACTGATCCAGCCAATTGATAGTCAATTTTCTCAATTAAAATGATTTATTCAACGAATGAATTTGACAATTGCTGAAGCATGATCAGCAACTTGCTAAAAACAAATCAGCAATTTTTAATCCTACCGAGTCTCTCGTTGCATTGGATCACCTCCAAGTCAAATCTCAAGTTCTATAATATACAGAAACTAATATATTTATCATTAAATGTGATTGATCCAACCAATAGTCAAATTTCTCAATTAAGGTCGACTACACGTGCAATTACTCGATATATCATATATTATACCCAAAATACTATTTCATTGTATTAGATCACTTCCAAGTCCAAGATCAAGTCCTATAATATATCAAAACCACTATATTTATCCTTCAATGTGATTGATCCAACCAATTAATAGTCAAGCTTCTCAATTAAGATCGACTACATGTGCAATTACTTGATATATTGTCTATTTTCCCAAATCACTATCTCACTGTATTAGATCACAACCTAGTCTAAGAACAAATCCTATAATATACCAAAACCACTGTATTTATCATTAAATGCGACTGATCCAACAAATTAATAGTCAAGTTTCTCAATTAAAATATTTTATCCAATAAATAAATTCAGTAATTGCTGAAAAATGATCAATAATTGCTGATCTGTTTTCAGCAATTTCTTAGAATTGATCAGCAGGCTAAGATAATAATAAATAATGCAAGTGAACGAATAATATCCACATGAGATAGAAAAGAGCAAATAAAGTCTATCAATAAAGAAAACCAGTCAGTATCCCATACTACCGGTAGGTACAACCAAGCAACCAAGTAACTCAACCAGGACTCCCCCAGTAATTCTTGAAGAGTACAAATCAACGCGTAAGAATGAAATTCTAGAGGGTTTCTATGAAAAGTAAGTAGTGTTTGTACACACCCTCCCTAGTACATGACTCTACCAGGAGCGGACCCACCAGATAATTCCCCTATACTTATTCCTCCTACTCTTGTATACCCCTCCCTTAGCCATGAAACATACCTCATGCATAGCATCCCAGGTCAGAGGGTCCGTGGAGGGATTCAATCCCACATACAAAATTCTCGTAAAAAATCAATCTACTGGCATAGTCATCAGGTAGAAATAACAAAACCCGAGCTCATTCTGTATATCATATTTCAGTGAAAACCTTAAGTCCACCCAAAT
>JBDJHY010000102.1:15069220-15082910 GCA_039654485.1 Withania somnifera | reverse complement strand
ACCATAGTAATTTATCATATTATGAAATATTAAAATTAAGTAAGATAAGAGAGGGTGGAGTGCTAGTTGGAGAAAACGCGTTGCTTTATACTTTATAGAGAGAGACATTATCATTATAAAGAAAGAAAAAGACGCGGTTTTGATTGAATAAAAAAAAAGTCAGCCTCAACTTTGATTATTCACATGGTCTCCGAAGTCAACGTGAGATATATATACCTTCACATATCATCATTTTCATCAGTAGTAATAATATCATACTTTATTATATATCATCATTACAAAATACATAACTACAAATTTTACTCTTTCTGTGGAAGTAAAGTTATTTGAATCATGACTGGAGGAAGAGAAATCTTGCACAAGATGAAGGTCTGTTATTTTTGTTTCTTGTGTTTGACTGAAATAAAAAAAAAAAAAAAAAAAAAAGAGGGACTCATTTTTGAGTTAATTTCAAGATTTTGTTGAAAATAGGTATAGAAGAATTTGAATATGTTGTACATAGTAATAATAGCTTATAGTTAGAAAATCAGTATAGAGAGGAGGTTCTAGTTTTTGCAATCACAAGAATAGATATAACCTATTTGTGACCTCTAACTTGTTTAGGACTGAGTCCTAGTCCTAGTCCTAGTAGTTGTTGTTTGAGGAACATTATGTTCCATTTTGGCCATAGATTTTGAAGTTGTAAATTAAAAATTTGAGTTTTTGAAATTTGAGATTGTGTTTGGATATGGAAAAAAAATTTGAAGTTTTGTGAGCGGAAATGCCAAAAATGAGCTCAGACCAGTATTTGGTAACTTGAAAATATTTGAAGAGTAGATTTTTAAATTGGATCAAATTTCATGGCTAAAGGCTAGCTTTTAGGCATGGAAGTTGTATAGTCTAAGTTGTATAGGAACTTTATTAGATCAGAGTCACTTAGGATTGTATGATGCAATTAGACTACTATGATTGGAGTTGTTTAGGGATCAGGTCATTTGGAGTGAGCAAAATCACTCAAGTTCAGCTGAATGTTAGTTTTTAAGTGTCAAGGCTGAGTATTTACAGCCATTCGACATTGTATGATTCCCAGTGAGATTAACTGTGAGGAGAGGCCTGGCGTAAATGTTAAATTGCTGCGGAAACTGCTAAGATGCAGGGTAAGGCTACATACAATTGAACTTGGTGGTTCGGCCCTTCTCCGTACCCGCTATGTGCACTGGGTTGGCCTTTGCAGTAAGGTGAATTGTGAATGTCTCTGTTGATGATTATATTCTTAGAAGCTTCTTTGTCATTGTAATTTTTTAAAACTGAAATGAGCAGAAAGCAAGTGGTAGAAAGTGAGGGGACATGATTAATATCTGATTTGAAGTGCCATGTAGAATTGGAAAGAAGAGGGACTTCAATTTTTCGACAGTGGCTATAAAGCTTTTTTGTCTCTGTTGTTTTTTTAAGTGAGCTGGTATTCTTAGTGTACCTTCGTCCGAGCTTAGTGCTGATGGGCCAAGCTAGTTCCAGGTAAAATTCGCGTGCATTTTTCTCCTATTTTGGTTTCATGAGTTTTCATTCTTCCTTTGCTGCTTGGGGATGAAGGACGATCGAACAAAGTATGTAAGAAAATATCTCAAGAACTCTATGAAGATTGGAATTAGGCTCTCAAAGAGCGAATTGATGGTTTACTAGGAGGATTGCCCGAATACCTGAAATACTGATAATCACAAAAAGTAAGAAATATTTGATAGCATCCATTTCAGGAACGAAGAATATTAGAGAAATTCAAATGTGAAGTAATACGTCAATTCTTCTACTTGAACTATCCTCCTTAACTGGGTCTTTGGCTGTTCATTGTGTGAGTACAGCTGCTTTTGTAGATTGTGTTATGCAATCGTCCTAATAAGCAAATAGAGTATGACGAAGCGGTCATTGATCTTGTATGCCTGTCAATAGAGAATCAAAGTTTGTTATTTTCAGTATCAATATATTGGCAGATAGGGTGTATGGAGGACATGAAGACATTCTAATGCTACACAAATTGAAGACTTATCATGATGTCCTTTTTTGTGTGCATAAAAATCATTGTCTGCTAGCTGCATATTAGTTGGTGGCTTACTATCTCGGTTTTCTTCCAATTAGTATGTTGAATCGTGTCGGATCCCGTATTTATAATTATGCAGCTAGGGCTTGAATTTATATACTGGTCACGGGTATATAAGAGATAAATCGTCTTCATTGATACTTTACCTTACAAAAAATCATCTTCTAATTGTGCATTACACAATATTCATTAATCCTTGCACCAATAAGGAAAACAACTATTAACGCTTGCTGCTTTTTGTTTTTGTTACTATTTTTGAATTTCCAGTTGTGCTTTTCTTTGATGATTATAACAAGAATTAAGACGGATAACAACTAAATAATCAATTACTACACCTACGAGAAGATTGTTATGGCCATACTGCTGCCTATAACTGGAGACGTGATAGCAGGTGAAGTTTTGGTTGTCACTGGAATTTCTATCTGTTTATGTGTATCTGTAAATTGACTTGCTGTCCACTCAATATCTTATAAGGGCTGTTCTGTTTGTAGAACCACTGCATGCTACATTTCTTACTAACAAAACCACATTGCTTTTGCACTTCTCTAGGATTCTGCATAACACTTATTGCAATTTTGCTGAGTACTCATTTAAAAACCGTGCAAACATGGTTCCTTCAAATGTACTGGATAGACAATGAAGTAGGCTAGAGAGGAGTTTTTGTGGAATTTGGTTGTGATTTAAGTAGCTCACTTACAACAGAACTCTCCATTTTTTGAGATTTCTAGTCTATGCCATATGTTTCTGTTGACAAGATACGACTGTCCACAATTACTTAGATGACTTCGTTTTGGCTGTTGGGCCTTCACAGCTTGCTTCTCTTCCTTCTAACTGTACAAGCTTTAGACATTTCATGCAGAAAGGTAGTTGGTCTAATGGTCAAGGAGTCATTGTTAAGGTTGTAGTGTGTTGTCTTGTGATTCATCCTTAATAGTAGTCGTAGTATTGCTCATGTAGTTTCTTCGGACTTCTTTTAGGAAAGTCTGAGCTTACGTTTGTTGAGAGTAGTATAGGGTAGACTTGGATCGAGTCACATCTATGGCCTAGAACCTTTTTTTTTCCTGCTTTTTATTTTTTGAACTTTGTTTTGGGCCTTGCCCATTTTGTTTTTTATTTATCTAATAAAATGGCCCTGAGCCACCAAAAATTTTATTTAAAAAAAATTGTTGTAGTTACTGCTTAATATGTTTCTTAGGCTTTCAATTCCAATTACTTCATCTTGAACTGTTTTTTTCTTGAACCGGAGGTCTATTCAAAATAACCTCTCTACCTTTGTGATAGGATAAGGTCCGTATACATTGTACCTCGACACTTTCTGTGGGGTATGTTGTTTTCAAGGAGTCATTGTTCTCGCACTAATGCATTTGTTACATGTCTTGCTCAGGAAAAGGCATGCTTTATTTCTTCCATGCCAGACTCACCAGCATCAAAGCGGATCACTCACGGCTCCCACCTGGTGAAGGGGAAGTCTAATCATGCCATGGAAGATTGTCTAGTTTGTGAGTTTAAGCAAGTCAATAACAACGAGTTGGGCCTTTTTGCAATCTATGATGGACATATGGGCCATGATGTGGCTAACTACTTGCAGACAAACTTGTTTAACAATATTTTGAAAGAGGTAATGTATAATTCACAAGAAGAGTTTGCATTGGGATGACTCTGTTCCAACTCACTCTTTGTTTCATCCCCTCAATTTCCTGGTGATCTTTGCTCTATCTCTGCTCTCATTTTCTCTCTTCTGTTACTCCCATTCTTCTTATTCAATCCTTTTCTAATGCATCATCTGTCTCCATGTGCAGCATGATGTTTGGACTGATACCATAAGTGCAACTCGTAGAGCTTATCATACAACAGACAAAGACATTCTGGAAAAAGCTTTCCTATTGGGAAAAGGAGGGTCAACTGCAGTTACTGCAATGCTGATCAATGGTCAAACGCTTATAGTTGCAAATGTGGGAGATTCTCGAGCAGTCATATCCAAGAAAGGTGTTGCCCAGCAGCTATCTGTTGATCATGAGCCAAACAGGGAAAGGGAGATAATTGAAAGCAAAGGCGGATTTGTCTCAAACATTCCAGGTAGCATATGTGTTAATAATTCAAGTTTTAGTTTAAGCGGTCTAGATGATTTCTCTCTCTCACAGTGATTCTACATTGCATTTGACCATTTCAACCGGTTATCGAAGTTCTTGAGATCTCAAAGTCACCCAATGGTCCTGGTGATTTGGAACTCTCTCCGTTCTGCATTAGAAAGATACGTCAATAACTGTTGTAACTGTGTCTTCGTCCAAAGAAAATTGACCTCGTTTTCAATAGCTGTATATGTTATGCACATGGAAATACAAAGTCTACCTAGTAAAACATAATACCCATTGATTAGCACTCAATTGATGTAACTCATTGTCTAGCTATAAGTCATTTCAGCCAATCTGTTGCTTCACACAAGCTGATAATTTGGAATTTTGTAGGTGATGTACCTCGTGTTGATGGACAACTTGCTGTTGCCAGGGCATTTGGAGATAAGAGCTTGAAGAGACATCTTAGTTCAGATCCAGACGTGACAATTGAGCTGATAGATAACGATGTAGATCTCATCATTTTGGCAAGCGATGGTCTGTGGAAGGTGAGATGTTTCCTTAACTTAGAGCTAACGTCGTGTGTATGCTCGTCCTCTACTTCTACCACTTAGCTTCCATAGCTTGAGGAGGATGCTGTATTCGCTCCTCTTAGTCGGTTGTCGACATTCGTTTATCCTATTTGTAGGTAATGTCCAACCAAGAAGCAGTAGACTGCATTAAGAACATGAAAGACGCGAAAGCAGCAGCTAAGCATTTGTCAGAAGTCGCTATTTCAAGGAAAAGCAAGGATGATATTTCCTGCATAGTTGTAAAGTTCCAGTGAAAGTGAGTCCTTCCTTTTGCAAGTAAAACTGTACTGTACAAATTTTTTGTAATGAAAACACTTTCCTGCTGAATAGTTGCTTTGTTAAGTTGAAAATATGTCCAGTATATCAAAGATCAGCGGCATCCAGACTTTTCCCTTGTATAAGAAATTGTTGTAAAATGTATTCATTTTTTAAGTACTGTATAATCATTTTCTCAGACAAATATGTCACATTCCTCTAAGCAGAGTCTGTAATTGTTCCTCAAAACTGTTTCTGCTAACCTAAAATAATTTATGGTTCAAATAAGTACTTGGAAATATAGATGTTGACGAGTTCCTTTCCCAACTTCTAGCTGAGCTAATTCATCTTTGAGCTTGGTTTGTTTACTGGACAAGTGCATACTATAATAATACTAGCATTAATTAAGTTCCCCTACTTATTTAATAAGAATTTGTGGGTCGACATATCATTCACCTATCACCTAATATCATAATGTTTAGAAAACTTTTGTATTACGATATAAGTTGTGTAGCATCTAATTCACAATATATAAGTTTCTAAAACTTTTGTTGTAGGAATAAATATGTCTTTTAAGATATATCTTTGTAAGGCATAACTGGTGTGCTGTGGACTGACTTTTCATAGCCTCTTACGGTGTAAGCTCAAGTAGGAATTAAGTCGCATAACTTGTTACCTCTTGTGAAATGTAGTTATACTATGATATAAAAAATATTTTTTATTGTTGTGATTTATTTTTTTATGTCACGGATATTTTTGGTCATTTTTATGTAACTTAAAGGATTGAAGAACAAAATTAAAGACTATTGATTTGAGGAGAATAAAATAAAAAACACCCAAAATAAAGCAATATTTATGCAAATATCCTTTTTTGGGCTCCTATTTAGATATGATTCTATTTGTAAACATTGTGCATATACAGGAAAAGGGACGGTCCAACCAAGTTATATTATGAACTCGTCATTGTTGGATCAACCACTCCATGTTAAATTGGCCTGCCTCAAAGAACACTAAGTTTAAGCGTCCAACATTATACAAACAACTCACATTATTCTCAATTGTCTACGGTATGAATGAGGAAACAACATTATGGTTACATACTAGGAATCGTAAATAAAAGTCATGCTAGCAGGAATTTTCGAAATATGAACATATTCGTCCATTATTATCATATGTTGCTGTTCATGTAGTTTAGGTCACGCTAAATAATAAGGAAATATAAACGTCAAAATTAGATATACTTTTCATCCTCTCTAAATTTATAATTTATATTATCATTATTAAATATTATATTATAAATTTTGTTGTAAAATGAAAGACTATAAAGTAAATATATCAGACTAAAGTATATGGTTGAGAAATTGAAATATTATTGAACTTCAAAGTTCCATCACAATGAACTGAAATGACTTCCTATTTATAAAAGAAAGCAGTTTGCAAACTGCTTGTGAAGGTGCTTATAGGAACCTGTTGGAGGAGTTGCTAATAAGTTGATGGTAGAAACATGCTTGTAAAGTTGCTTATAAACTGCTTGTTGAACCTACTTGTAAAGTTGTTTATAAGCTGCTTGTGGAACCTGCTTGCAAAGCTGCTTGCGGGAGTATTAAATGGACATCCACAATTAAGGATATTTATAACACTCCCCACTTGGATGTTCATTTATAGATAATAAAGTACCTCTAAACCTCACTAGGGAAAAATCCAGTGGGAGAGAAATTCTAGTGAAGGAAAAGAGAGTACACCAATTTAGGAATACGCATTTGCCAGCTGCCTCATTAAAAATCTTATCTGGAAAAATCCAATGGGATAAAAACCTTTGTTAAGGAAAAAAAGAGCACAACGCGTATTCTTACTCCCCATGATGAAGACCATGATTTAAGCGATTAGGTCTTTTCATCCCAATCTTATGCACCATCCTGTCCAGAGTTGAGGTTGGTAAAGATTTGGTGAATATATCTGCTGGATTATCGCTTGAACGAATTTGTTGCACATTAATATCACCATTCTTCTATAGATCATGAGTGAGGAACAAATTTGGTAATATATGTTTCGTTCGATCGCCTTTGATAAAGCCTCATTTCAATTGAATTATGCATGCGACATTATCTTCATACGGGACCGTGGGTATCTTGACATCACTCTTCAGGCCGCATTTCTCCTTGATGAAATGTATCACCGATCTCAACCACACACATTCGCTACTTGCTTCATGAATTGCAATTATTTTAGCGTGATTCGAAGAAGTGGCAACGACAAACTGCTTTGTAGATTGCCATGATATAGCAATTCCTTCAGATGTGAATACATAGTCTGTCTAAGATCGACACTTATGTGGGTCCAACAAATAACCTACATCTGCATAACCTACAAAATCAATACAATATTCGATAGAGTAAAACAGACTTATACCAATAGTCCCCTTTAGATATCGCATTATATGCTTGATTCTTTTTCAATGTCTTCGCGTAGGGGAAGAACTATACCTTGCTAGCAAATTAATAGAAAATGTTATATCAGGCCTCATTGCATTAGAGGTACATAAGTGCACCAATTGCACTGAGATATGGTACTTCAGGACCAAGGGGTTCCTCGTTTTCTTCTCAAGGTCAGAACCGATCTTTATTCACTTCAAGATCGAACAATCATTGGAGTACTTAAGGGATGTGCTTTATCCATGTAAAACAGTTATAAGATTTTCTAAGTGTAGGCAGATTGATAGACAAAGATACCTTCTGCTAAATGTTTAATTTGCAGAACAAGACAAAGTTTTGTCTTTCCGAGATTTTTCATTTCAAACTCTTTCTTTAGTTATTCAATTGTCTTTTTGGATCTCTTCTGGAGTTCCAATGAGATTTATGTCATTAATGTAAATGGCTAGTCTAACGAAACTTGACATCGTTTTCTTAATAAAAATACAAGAACAAATGACATAATTTATATAACCCTTATTTATCAGTACTCACTGAGATGATTATACTATATACTCCCTGATTATTTTAGATCGTATAATGATCTTTATAATCTGATTGAGAACATGCCCCAAGACTTGAACGATATGCTTCAGGCAATTTAAATTCTTCTGAGATTTTCATGTAAATTTCATTATCAAGTGAGTTATAAAGATATGATGTAACTACATCCATAAAATGTATTTCAGGTTTCTCATGTACAGCTAAACTGATGAGATATCAAAATATTACTGTATCCATAACGTGTGAATATGTTTCCTTGCGCAAGGCGAGCTTTATATCTTACAATCTCATTTTTTCGTACAAAGACCCATTTATAACCAACTGATTTTACACCATCGGAAGTTTGGACTACAAGTTCAAAAACCTCACATTTAGCAAGTGAATTCAATTATGACTGAACTGCCTCTTGCCATTTTAGCCAATCATGTCTTCGTCGACATTCCTCGACAGATTGAGGTTCAAGATCCTCATCGTCGTTCATAAAATTAAGTGCAACATTATATGCAAAAACATTATCCACCATTATTTTTTTATCGATCTAAATTTATCCCATCACCGGTAGAACTTATAGAAAGTTCTTCATTTACATGAGTTTCGAGTTTACTGATTTCTGCAGGAATATCAGGATTAATCAGATCTCAAACCTCTTCAGGAGATTCTTTCTCAGTGTCTTATTGATTGTTTTTTGCGCTATTTTTTTAGGATTTTTATCCTTTAAACCCAGTGGCCTAATACACTTCAGGTTTTTTCGGATTCAGAAGCTATGACACTAGAGATAGTCTTTCTGAAATATTAATTCGAACAGACACATTAGTTGCAAGGACATGTAACTCTGTTATTCTTTTCAAATCAGTAAATGCATCTGCCATTTGATATGTTATTCTTTGTAAATGAATGATCTTTTGGATCTCCTGCTCACATATTAGAGCACGTGGATCATAATGAGATAGTGATGAAACCCTCCATGCAATTTCTCTTTTGATGGGTTCTTTTTTCTCTCTCCTAATTGCGAAAAAAATGTTTTATCAAACTGACAATCTGCAACTTAAGTAGTGAACAAGTCTCCTGTAATTGGTTCAAGGTACCGAATTATGGAGGGTGAGTCAAACCCAATATATATTCCTTACCTTTTTTGGGGTGGCATCTTAGTACGCTGTGGTAGTGCTACTGGCACATATACCACACAATCAAAAATTCGTAGATGAGCAATGTTTGGTTAATGACCAAGAATCAATTGTGACGGAGAATATTTATTATAACCAGTCGGTCGGACACGAACGAGTACTGTTGCATGCAAGATGGCATGACCCCAAACAGTAATGGGCAATTTCGTTTTTATAAATAGTGATCTTACTATCAATTGTAGGGGCTTAGTGACTGACTCTGTAAGGCCATTTTGAGTATGAACATAAGCTACAAGATGTTCAAATTTTATCATAGTTGATAAATAATAATCATTAAAAATTTGGGATATAAATTCCGCAACATTATCGAGGCGAATAGCCTTAATAGGATCATTTGTGAATTGCACTCTTAATTCAATTAATTGTGCCTACAACTTCACAAATGTCAATTGCGGGATGATAAGAGGCACACATGAGACTATCTCTAAGATGCATCGATTAGGACCATAAAATATTTAAACACTCCAGTAGGTGGGTGGATAGGTCCATATATGTCCCCATGTATACGTTTAAAAAATTTAGGGGATCCAATGCAATTTTCATTAGTGATGGTCTTGTAATCAATTTTCCTTGACAACAAGCAGCACATGACAATTCATCACTTGTAAGGTTCTCCAGGTCCTTTAATGGATGCTCAGTTGAATTTTCAGTGATCCGCCTTATCATTATTTATCCAGGGTGACCTATTCAACCATGCCATAACATAAAAGTATTCATATCAATAAACTTCTGGTTTACGATAGAATGTGTTTCAATTGCACTAATCTCTGCATAATAAATTAGAAGACAAAAAAAAAATTCACAACACGTTTCTGGCCGGAGACATTCTTGATAATGTCAAGATATTCTTTATTCATTTCATATATTATCTCCATATGATATCCATTTTGACGGATATCTTTAAAACTTAACAAGTTTCTTGGGGATTTAGAAGAGAATAAAACATCTTTTATAACCAGTTTTGTCCCCTTAGGCAGAAATATAGTAGTTCTTCTCGAAGCCTTCAATCAATTTCAAATTATCAAAAATTGTTGTAACATTCGATTTTCTCCTTAACATTGCTGGTCATTATTTACTGCAAACTGACCACCGTAATTATTATTTCTTCTTCGACCATGGTCTATGACCATGACTGGAGCCACGACCTCTTCCACGTTAGTAAAATTTTACCTCATTCACTTCGGGGAATGGAGCAGAACCAGTGGTTCAACTTTCATGATTCTTCATTAAAAGGTCGTTGTGTTGTTTGACAACAAGAAGATGTCAGATTAATAAGGACCATATATCTTTTTTAAAGTTCATTTCTCAGTGTTGCTGGTACATGAGCATACTCGAGGTAGAAAAAGTGGAAAACTACTTCAGGAGTAAATTTCAGATATGCTATTTCAGGAGTAAATTTCAGATTTGCTACTTTAGGAGTAAATTTCCGATTTGCTACTTCATGAGTAAATTTTAAGTTTGCTACTTCAGAAGTAAATATCAAATTTACTACTTCAGGAGTAAATTTAATATTTATCACTATGGGGATAAATTTCATATTAATCACTTCTAGAATAAATTTTAAAAATAATTCTTCTCAGCTATTTTTACCTCTTCAAGAGGTGAGTCATAACATCATGTTATTTAACCACTTCTAATGGTCAAATTCATGGCGGGCCTCTGGAAGAACAACCAACTTCAGGTGGTCGTATCTATCTTTTAAATTATTCCACAGGATAAGGGGATCTTTTACCGTAACATATTTCATTTTCAAACCTTCGTCAAGGTGGTGGGAGAAATATCATCATCTTAGCCCGATCTTGGATCGATGCCTGATTTTCATTCTTGATGGAGGGCTGCCAAACCCATTGCATTTAAATGCAACTCGGTGTTTAGTACACACGACATGTAGCATTTACCCGATATATCAAGGACATAATTTCAAATTTATTGATATTAGACATTATAATATAATAAAATAAAATAAAATAAAATAAATAATTACTTATAATTTTATTACAAAATTTCCCACATTCTGCGGTGCCATGCATGATACGTGGCATGTAATGAGGTTAGGTTTAATGGATTCCCTCGTATGAATGAATATTATAACATGGCACCATTTAAAGGGTAACTTTAGGGAAACCAAATTGAATTCCTAAGTGATTTGCCACAAAACGAGAAACCAACTCTCTGCCCATTTTTAACCTTTACTAAACTTGATTAAACCACTTACTAAGCGACAAAATACGCACTAAGTTTCTTTCCCCAAAAAGATTACAAAAACAATTAACTAACCTTTTCAGTTCATGTCATATAAGGTTAAATTGATCCATGAACAATACGAACATGGTTTCGAACTACTTCTTCTGTTTTCGTTAAGAAAAAATAATTTAAATATATTTTATTTTGTAAAATTAGCTATAAAAGTAAAAATAATAATTAATGAAAACTTTAAAAATTAATAAAAAATATTTTTATTAAATTTTAAATAATTAAATTATTTTTAATTATAAAAACGTCCTAACAATTCATTTAATATGAGATTAAAAAAAATAGGTTACAGTATTGGTATGACTAATTTTCCAAAAGAAAATATACAATTTAACATGTTTCACTTTAAGTAACCTAATTTGATTTAATTAGTATAGAGTTTTCACTTGAATATTACGAAATTGAATAATAAATTTATATAAAATTTTATTTAACTTTTTAAATTTTAAATAAATTTTGTAAAATAATTAAATATAAAGAGATAATTTTTTTAGATAAATTACTATAATTTTAAGTTACTATTCTGATTAGTACTCCATACATTTTAAAATATCACGTCTTTTAAAATTATAAAAAATAAAATTATTAAATTTTCAAAGTTATTAAATATAAGTAATAACCACCTATGTGACCTTTTTCCTCCTTTATAATAATAATAATCTATGTCTTTATATTTAATGGTTTGAATTCTCTAAATAAATACTTTTTAAGTTTTATTATTATTTAACTATTAAAATATATAGATAAATTGATAAAAATACACTTTCAATTATTAAATTTGTAAGGAGCGTGTCAAGTTAAAAATAACCTAATATTTTAAAACAGTGGAGGTATATATATTGCAATAACTTTTTAAAACAAATATGAAATTCGAACTATAACTATAAACTGGAATTGGTAGCTGACCTGATAATGTAGCTCCCTCCCTAAAATATATCCCATAAACTAAAATGAATGAATATATTTATTTTTGTATAATGTAAGAGGTTAAAACCAAAATGGTACATCATGCATGTACCCTAATATATATTTATGAACAATGTGGACAAGATTGAATGCGTAACTTGTTATTGCTATATTTAGGTAATGTCCAAGCAAGAAGTGTTAGGGTTTTAAATTGACAAGTAGCTAGTGTCAATTAATAGCACAAACAATTGTTTCTTATTTATATCATTAACTGATATAACAAACATCTTGAATTCAAGTTAAGTACAAAATTTTGCTGGTATTCTGATTCAAGCAGAGGTGGTTGAAAAGAAAAAACAAAATAGACTTCACATATACTTTTGTGCAATCTTAATTAATTAAAAAAATTCATCTCGTAGTTTCTGACTGGAAAAAAAATACAAAAAAGGAAAAGGAGTTAAAAATTCTGCCAAAAGGTTGAAGAAAGGAGAGTTTTAACTCATATATACAATTATATAAATTATTAAAGCATTTATAGCCTTGTTTAATTATTCAAATTGGTGTCTTTTTGCAAAGGTAAGATAGATTTGTAATTTTCAAAATAAAGAATTTGAGAGTCGTATGAGGAATGATATTCAGTAGGGATTCGAAAAGTAAACCAGACTGTTGATGCCTTAATAATATTATTAAATTAGAATATTTAACTTTTAAAATTAAAAGTATAATATATCATATAACTTAAGATAAGAAAAGTATAATTTTTTAATGAAAAAACTTAAACGAGCTCCCTTTATCCGTAAAACACGCTACTCGTGGAGTGTAATAAAAAGAGGTCAAAATTAGAATCGCGGAAGAAGGGTGTATGTGAGTATTAAAAAGCATCTCAATTTTTTTTTTTTTGAAGGAAGTTAAATTATTTAATATATATTTTTTAAATTAAGTTATTCTAATATAATTTTAACATATATAATTTCCCTTCAAACACACCCTCAATTAGACTTACGTGGCACAATTTTTACCTAATCAAACAGTATTAGATTCTATAGATTAAAAAACTAAATTAAATTAATAGAAGACATAATGCTACCCCATGTGAAGACATGACCTATCTTAAAAGAAAACCAAACTAGGGGAAAGAAAAAAGAGTACATAAAAAAACTAAGGAGAATAATGTCTTTTTACAGAAAAAACTAATATTGCATGCAGAAGAACTAAGTGTCGAGCTGCCACATATCTCTGTTTGCATGCCAATCCCTAATACTATTAAGCCACGCACCTCTTTGCCCATCCCTCACACTGTCCTCGTCATCCCTTGGTAAACTATTGTGTTTTCTTGTTAATGTATATATATATATATATGATCACCCTATGTTCATCTTTTTTCATGTCTCCCCATTAACACTGT
>JBDJHY010000102.1:15059042-15069120 GCA_039654485.1 Withania somnifera | reverse complement strand
TAAGTTGGGTAAATATACTTTGACAATATCCACGAATACTTTTAGATTGATTTTGGAGTGTAATTGAGCGTTATCAACCTCGATATTCAAGTGGCTTCCATTAGTCATTCAAGATGTTTACAACTCATATAAGTAGGTGGGAACCCTGCCAAGTGATTACCCAAGTAATACCAAGAAGTAGATCATCCAAGATTAATTCAACCTTAATGGAAGTGATTAAAGTGCATACGAACTCCGAATTTGCCATTTCAAGCAATTCTGCCAGTGTGGAAGATGTTGTCTGACACAATCCTCTATTAATACTGCCTATAATACGATGCTTATAAACTTGGACCGCAGAATCTTCAACTTTCTTGGTCTGAATACTGTTATTTTGTGCGATCTAGTGCATATTATGCACTGTGCGGACAGGATCTGCGATGGTCCACTAATTGCTCAAAGAATACATCTGCCTTCCCTCCTTTAGGTTAATTTCAAACTCTTAGTGGACCCCTTTGTACTTGATTCCTTGAATCTTGCAAGAATATTTTCTTTTGGTCCACTAACACCTTTGAATTTACTACTTTATGGATTAAACTTGCACTTTTTGTCCAATCTTCTCTTGGAAGATTATGAATCTTCCTCAAGAACTCCAAAACACTTTGAAAAATCTTCTAACTTTCAAGAACCATTAGACCACTCAAATCAACCTCGAATTTCACCAAATTTTAGTATGTTGCTCCTTATGATGTGGGGAACAAGATACACCAACTTTGCAACACGAAATCCCAAGAAAAGCCGAGACCTACTTTTTTTCTCTTCTTCTTCTTTTTCTTTCAAGCTCAAAAACACCAACAATGATGATATTCATAAACAAGCTCAAATTTTCTCAAACTTGAAATCCACGACACACAATACTAGGAAAATAACATAGTATCAAGAAACAACAAGAAAACACATAACAACAATACCAAACACGAATTTTTTGGGCAGATTTTTGAATTTCATTTTTTATTTTATTTTGTGCAATCAAACCCTAAGACTAGATTTGAATAGGACCAAATCTTTCACTTAGCTTTGGTACCAGATGATATGCCCCGGACCTCGTGAGTACGAAACCAAGAACATATATGCAGAAGCAAATAATGATAGATGGAAAGATACACAAGTAAGAACTAATAGGCAACTAAAAAGTATATTAAACCTTAAAACCTCCTATTTTCAATTCATACAAGATATCGAATTCAGATAAATAGATAGACACAAATAGGGGGTTGTTAGCAACCAAAAGATATATTAAATCCTAAGACCTCTAACATACGGAATCCTATACACACTTACCTCTTACAAAGACCTTGAGGAGATTGTGGAATCTCGCTCACAACCTTTGTTTCTAACAATGGCTTAAGAGTTGGAATTACCACACTCTTTCATACAAATTCTCTTTCAAGAGAAGAGGAAATAGCTACAAGGCTTTACAAGTTTTCTATCATCAAAATTCTAACCCTAAAAATAATGAAAGAGAAACTATTTATACAAGTCCTAAAAACTATTACAAAATATATTTCCAAGAGCAAGTTGTCCAATTCCGCGCGGCTCCATAACCTCTCGAACCTGAAGCACGCACTGCATATATGCACTAGCCAACTTAGATTTTGAATCACTGAGAAAAAACTTGAATCTTCACTATCTGAATCTGCAAAACGCGGATTGTGCAACTGCCCAACACGGATTTGTTTCGCGGCACGTGGAATCTGCTCCTCCAATGCATTTTCCTCCAGTTCGCTCTTGTGGCCTTCGAGCTTCCATGTATTCTTCGTTTCAAGGCTTTATGGTTCATGGAAGCTTCTCAAAAGATCCCTCAATGCCTCTTGGTTCCCGAGTTACGATCCATGTATGCAAACATTGGCCTTTGACTCTAGTTATAGCATCCAAACGCTCTTGAAATAATCTTCAATGAGTATTTGAGTTGCATCCTTATCGTTGAGCTTCAAATTGGATCCATGTCGGGATGGTGCGTATCAATATTTATTTTGTAATCTAAGAGGCTAAAACCAAAATTTGTGCATGTACCCTATATTCATGAACAGTATGGGCTTCATTGAATGCGTTACTTGTCATTGCTATATTTAGGTTATGTCCAAGCAAGAAGTGTTAGGTTTCAAATTGAGAAGCATGACCAATTAATAGCACAAGCTAGCAATTTTTTTTATCATTAACTGACATAAACAAACATCTTTCAAAGATAAGTACAGAACTTTGCTGGTTTTCTCATTCAAGCAGGGAGTTGAGAAGGAAAATAATAGACTTCATAAATACACTATTGTGCAATCTTAATTTTAAAAAAATCATCTCGTAGTTTCTGAAGGATAGAAAAGTACAAAAAAGAAAAGGAGTTCCAAGAAAAAAGTTCATCAGAAAAATAGTAGTTGAGTAAAAAATTCTGCCCAAAGGTTGAAGAAAAGAGAACTTTAACTCATATACACCATTATAAAGAATTTATAGCACTATTCAGTTATTCAAAATATATCAAGTTGGTACCTAAATAGTGTCTGAAATGTGAAAAAAGGGTTTAAGCCATGAGTGGAGTTACTTATCACAAAATGTGATCACATGTACATTCTTTTAAAAAATTATTTATGTATAAAAATTAAAAATTAATTATCATAAATGTATATTTAAATTTAGACACTTTTAATATAAATGAGATATTCTTTACATATCTTTCATTAAGTTCTTAATTCATCAAGCATCATACAGTGGGTGATTATTAAGTAAAGTTTAAAAAACACTTTTAATTTATGCTGAAAAATTGAAAATTACATGTCTAAACATACAACTAAAATAAAATAAATTGATTCCATAAATTTAAATTAGATAAGTATAAATCAAGAAAGAAAAAGTATAAACGTTCAATAATTTAATCTAGTCCTCTTATCCATTTTAACACGCTACTCAAAGAGAGGTCAAATTTAGATTCACGGAAGAAGGGTGCCAACCCATGTGAGTATCTTAAAAAGGAAGTTAAATTATTTAATAAAAAATTTAAAATTAAATTATTCGCCTTCGTAACGAACACCCTTAATTAGACTTACTTGACGAATTTTTTAATCTAATCGAACAGTATTACCCCCCAAACGGATAGTTTTAGGAACACATATAAGGTTCGTGCTACAAAGGAAAATGTAATCCTATCATTAACTACATCATTTAGATTTATAAATTTCATAAGTAATAAAAGTATATTTTTTATTAAAATAAAATTTAAAATTTACTATTTTCTTACCTAACAAATAAAAACTTAACTCTCATAAAAAAATAATTTATTCGATCGACATGAAAATTTGATTACATTATTAAAATTCATATTATATATTTTAAAAAAATCTATTTCCTTATTTTTTTTCATGGTATACTTTTTTTTTTTATCGATCCATTTTTTTCTTCAATCTACCGAAATAAAATGTATAACTGATGCCCCGCCACATGACCTATCTTAAAAGAAAAACCAAACATAAATAGAATAAATAAAAAAACAAACCATAAAAAATAATTAACATTGCATGCACAAGAACTAAGTGTCGAGCTGCCACATATCTCTCTTTGCATGCCAATCCCTAATACTATTAAGCCACGCACCTCTTTGCCCATCCCTCACTATCCTCGTCACACCCTCTAAAATTATTGTGTTCCTAATATTAATTCATTTTCTTGCTATGTATATAATGATCCCCCCCTCTGTTCATCTCGTTTCATGTCTCCCCATTAACACTCTCTCTTCAAAAAGACACCAAGAAAGAAGTTTTAGTTTTCATTTTATTCTTTTTCATATCATGGAAGGCCTTTGTGCTGAGTTACACCATCACAAGTTTCATCCCTCACACCAACTTTACAAGAAATCCCTTCGTGACATTGATATTCCACCAAGAAAACTACTTAGTCGCCGCTCTACTCTCTCAACAATGGATAGTACTGATGTTTTTATGGACTCTCCTAAGTCGTTAGGGGCTGATTCGGACACCATTTTTCAGAAGTTCTTACCGTACAATAGTCTGGATGATGATGATGATGATCCCTACTCGTCTGACCATTTTCGTATGTACGAGTTTAAGGTACGTCGTTGTACTCGTAGCCGTAGCCACGATTGGACTGATTGTCCTTTTGCACATCCTGGTGAGAAGGCTAGGCGCAGGGATCCACGGACGTTTCATTATTCCGGTACTGTTTGCTCTGAATTTCGGAAAGGGAATTGTAACAGGGGTGATAACTGTGAGTTTGCACATGGAGTTTTTGAGTGTTGGTTGCATCCAACACGTTACAGGACGGAAGCATGCAAAGATGGAAAAAACTGCAAACGAAAGGTTTGTTTCTTTGCACATACTCCAAGACAACTTCGTGTTCTGCCTCCTAGTTGTCATGATTCTGGTTCATCACCAAGAAATTCACCTGGTCACGTTGATCATAAGAAGTACAGGAATCTGAACCATTGTGTTTTTTGTCACTCAGTGTCTGCTTCCCCTACATCCACTTTAATTGGCATGTCACATATCTCACCACCTATGTCCCCGTCCCTTTCGCCGCCACTTTCCCCTGCCAATCGAACCCAGTTTTCATCACCTATGTCACGCTACATAGATCGTTTTGGTAGCGTTGAATCATCTGGAATGGGTCAGCAGGATCCAGCTGGGCTGATGAGTTACAAAGATGCACTTACTGAATTGGTTAGCTCATTGGAAGCTATGAATGTGAATCATGAACCTATTTCTTCAGCTGCTGCTGCTCCTCAGTCTGCTAATTTTGATGGGAATTTACCATGGCTTGATGTGAATTTTAACAACAATAATATTTATGATGATCAGCAACAGTTCCTTCTTTCGCCTTCAACTCCATCTCCAAGTCCAATTTCTAGCTCAAGAACCAAGTTTTACACAAGGGAATTTCCTTCTCCTAGCCCTGTTTCCACCTCCAGATTGAGCTTTGTGGAAGAACCCAATAACAACAATGCTACAAACAAGTACTACAATGACAATGGAGTAGGTGGCCCAGATCTTGGGTGGGTCAATGATCTGTTGACTTGAAAAAAAGCTATGGAAGTGGAGCTCATGGGCCATTGATGGAGTTTCTTATGGTCCCGAGAACAATTGATGATGATGATAATAAGAATTATTCAGGATTTGAAGATGGATTTTTGTACATACAAGTTCAAGAAGTAGTGTTTATTTTGCTTAGCTGCTGCTGCACCATCCATATATAATCAGCACTTTTGTATATATGGGATGGATGAGGAGGAGATGTGACTGTTTTTATTACTAATTCGAAAGCTTTTTATTAAATTTTTTTTGCCTTATTTAATCAATGTAAGATTGCTGGGTCGTCCATTATGAAGATGTAATTTTCAATTTCCATTTTGTCGATGGTGAGTTGTGTCTTACTGTTAGTTATATTCAAGTTGGATGTAAACCCATTAATGTTGTTATTGGACTTTGCATTAACTCAATAATAATATTTTATTTTTCTATAATTGCCTTCATTGATTTTTCCATTTACACCCCTCGTTTCTACTATTTCTGGTGAAGATAGGGTGTTTAAAAACCTGCTAGCTATTTATAGTAGTTTTTGAACAAATAAAATATGGATCTGTAATGCTGTTCAGATAATTCTTGAACTTGGAAATCGTCGTACGACGTACAATGCCCCGTGCAGCTGCTGAAATTATGCCATTGGGGAAAGAGAAAAAGAAGGATCCAAAAAAATCCGATGTGAATTGGGTATTTGGATTTAATATATTAACTTAATTTATACTTCTGTAAAAAATATTAATCAGTAAAAAACAAAAATTAATTAGGAGAGAGGTTGAGGTGGCGTATCAAACTTTGCCAGTCGTCCATGTGGCAGCCATGCAGATATGGACTTTATGTTTATGGATGTAGTTTGTATGTTTGTTCTTTTGGATCTCATGGATATCATAGCTTTTATTTTTTTTTTTTTTTTTAAAAGTACTAGTAATCTCTTTTTGGTGTTTTATGTTTGGTGTGAAAACAACTTTCTTAAGTGTTTTTAAAAGTGTTGGTTAAGTGCTAGAACATATTTGTGTACACTTGAGCAACTGTTGTTCCAGTATTAAACTTTTAATCTCGTTTGATGTGAGGAGAAAGAAAAGGGAAATTTTCAAAAGGGTAATTACTCCCTCTCGTAATTACTTCACATGACCCCTAAGTTAACGCCTAAATCGTATCAACTTTGAGGTATTGCAGGTCAATAATGAATTTTGAATAAGGCATTGTTTTTCCCATATTTTGCTCTAGTCTTTAATAGAACAGATATTTTTAAGCTATTTAAATAATTCTAAAATATTATTAAGCTAAAAACACACAACGATGGTAATATATAGAACAGATTAAGAGTACTTTTTACGCTTTTTTTCTTTAAATTATTTTTCTTTTTTGTTATTTTTTTTATTTGTTTTCTTTCGAGTTCAGTCGTTTTCTTTTGGTTTAGAATGCATACTGAAAAATTCAATAAGGCAGCTAAATTAGGACTTGGATTAAGACACTTGAGTGATAACTGATAGAAACCATTATAGTCTGGTGTGGATAGACAAATTAGTACTCAGCTCAGTTTATGTTTGACTTAAGAGTAATAAAATAATGATAATTTTATTTACTATTCTTAACTATTATATGTTATTTAAGTATTAACAAATAAACTAAAAATAATTAATACTTGAGTAATATAAGTAGATCATAGTAAATTATTTCTCAAAATTTTAAATTAAAAAAATAAAAATACACATTTTTTTTATATAATAAACAAAAAAATAAATAGATGGATCGAGTAATAATTATTCTAATAATGACTTGAACGTTCACGAACTCTTGAAAATTACACTTTCAACTTATAATTATGATCGTGAAAATAATTAGTGTCTAACTTTGGCGGAGATCATTCTCCTTAGAATTATTTGACTTTCAACTTTATATTACTTTCCAACTACTGACAAGTTTATATTATGTATTATTATTATTATTAGAGCACAAAAATTCCAACACTACGTTCTCTAATATGCTAATATCATCGCTAATAGTTAATATATATTTTCAGAAAGTATTTTCCACTGAAGCAACTAAATATAAGGGAAAATTTTGGAAAGACATATTTCAGAAAAACTTTTTTAAGTGTTGATTAAGCTTAAGATAGGAAACTATCAAGATGAAATCCTGTACGTTGTGATTCCAATGGCCTGTGTTACTGGGGAGGCCTCGGAAATATGACCGTTCCGTGAATCACAATGAACTCCGGCGTACCAAACATACTCCTATGCACTTAAATTTTCTCTAGCTAACCATAGGCCACTACGTATAATTGAGTGCTTGTACCCAAACCTAGACTAGATAACCAAAAAAAATAAAATTATTCTTTTTCTTTCAGTAGGCTAGGAGAGAGAGTGTGTATTTTGGATGAAATCTTGAAACTTGACCAATCTATGCATGTGCATTCACTATGGTTAAGCACTAGTGGGTTGATACTAAACATGGCACTTGGCATTTAAAGGTATGTTCCGATAAAGTGAATAAAAAATCATGAGGTTTTCTATTTAAATTTTTAATAAAGATGAAATTATTGAGTGATTTTTTATCATCTGTTCAAATCTTGATAGATAGAGTTAATTAATTTTTTTTATGGTAGATAGTATTTTCATGCAATTAATTATGTACGTAAGGTGATCCACACACCAGGTTATAAGAAAAAGTATCAAACATGGCATGAGTAAGCAAGCTGGTTTGTATATATGATTGCAGATTGTATATATGTTCATATTCCATGTTTCCTGGGAAGGGTACTAATACAGCAAGGAGAGATAGGGCATAAATGACTATAATTCAGTCTATCCATATGGGGTAGGGGCTGCTTGCCAACATTCTTGCTAGCGTTAGGTGAATGATATATTGTTGTCATAGATTCACAAGAAATGGTATGTGAAGTGGGGAAAAGCCAGCCTACACTAAAAGTGACCTATGCTTTGTAATAGTATATAATTAAAGAGGTCCCCCACATGCCATTTCTATGACTACTGACCCATCCATTCACTTCCTAGAGATGTTCATTCTCTTTTGTTGGTTTTATGAATGAATGCTATGTTAATGGGACAATAGCTAGGCCCATACTATACAACTCAAGTAACTTTAATCTGTGTGGAGGCATGGCTCAATAATATTCCTTGAGTTGCCTTATTGTGTCAACGAGCACATTTAATGTTTATAGTACAACCCATTATTCCACTGATAAAAGATCTACTTATCTTAGTAACAAGTAAATCTATTTGACCAATCCTGTTACCATTTGTTCTTTTACTAACCAGAAATACTTGTTACCCTTGTATTAAATTTTCTAATGGTAATACTGCACATAAAAACTGTCCCGTAACTTCAGGGGAAGGGTGCCTCCTCACTTGGTTCTGCTTGAAACTTTTGAAATAAGGAATAAGTACATTAATGATTGATGACTAGACAGTATATAGAAATGGCATGTTTGTTACGTCAAATGCAGCTCAAAATGTATGAGCATGAGTTGCTTGATGAACTTAGTTTGAACTTCTGCAGGATATATATCTATAGTTTCTGATAAGATTTTTCAACTGAATATTATGTATAAGGTGCTTGATGAATGAAGGAACAAATTACCTAGCTTGCAAATCAGCAATTATCTACTCTTTCCATCTCAATTTATATGGTAGGAAGTCAACTAAATTTTTATTTGACCGAAGCTTCTTTAAATACCTTTTAAATATTTAAATATATAAATTTTACTTCAAAAACTTAAATATTGTACGGCCGAATTTATGATAGAATTTTGAATTCGGAAATTTCAATTGTGAAACTGAGCTGAGACCCAAAAATCATCATTATTTCGTAGCTTGGAAAGTTTACGTAAGCAACGCAAGGCTTCCGTCTGGGCCTAAAACATTTGTAACCTTATTTGGGCTTCCAAATCTCTACATCAACGTTTCAAAGTCCAAACCCAAATCGGGGAGAAAAACACGTTTTGTTTGCACTTTTGCTCCTATGTTGTCCTGGTATTTCGTTTTTGCCTTTAAGGGAAAATAACTTTTTAATGTGGCATAAGCTTATATTTTTATATAGGAGTATCTTACAAGTTACGCCCCAGGCCCTTAAAGAACTTATCCCCAGCTATGTATAAATTCAATTCCCAGGGAATTTTTTTTTTTAAATATCAAACAATTTGAGGATATAAATTAAAGACCGACTCATTTTAAAAGGTTAACTATGTAATTAAATAAAAAAGAAAAAAAAAGCATAAAATATCAGCCAAAGTCATTAATTGGATATAATAAAATATATTCAATAAATTGTATAGAATAACAAAAATAGCAAAAAACTTTCAAAGGGGCCCATTAAATAACTTGTATATAGATTAATTTATATTCTCTCATTATTCTTAATTTTCATATTATATTAGGGTTTTCATCTTATCCCCAAAAAAGTTCAAACCCTTCCCCCACTCTATCTCCCAAAAAATCCCTAAAGTCGTGCATCCCTAGAGAGATCAAACGTCAACAAAACGACCCAAGCAACTCGGATCAAAACAGCATCCATCTTCACTGGAAATCCACCTACACAAACCTCTAAAGTGGAGAATGATTCGAAAAGTTCGGAGAAATGATACGGTACTTGTCGCGAGCCCAAGTGGTAGCACGGGAGAAATAAGCAGAGGAAGAAGCGGATTGAAAATCGCGGGTTAAGAAAAAAACAAGAAGAGCAACAAATGCAAGAAGAAGAATGATAGGTTTTGACAAACTGTATTTTACTGCCGATTTTATGTCACGACCCGAAATTCAGTCGTGATGGCACCTATCTTTCCTTCTCGACAAGTCAGCCGAACTAATGATAGATAAATGGAAACCTAAAGTAAATGCGAAAATAAGTACATTTAAGAATTTATAAGAGAAAAACTCAACTGAACACTCAAAACCAGGTAGCCACTATTACAATCCACTAATAAAATTTATACAACAATACATAGTCTCGACACAGTCTTTAGTAAGTAAAGACATCATAAAGCTAAAAGAAAGTGAAAGAGA
>JBDJHY010000102.1:15020670-15031318 GCA_039654485.1 Withania somnifera | reverse complement strand
AAGGATAAATCCTGGACTAAACAAGTACAAATCATATACCGGGTGCTCGATACCAAGTCGAGACTAAATTAGTAAAATAATTACTTATATTATTACATAATTCCTTTTTATGCCATTGAATAGCATCTACAATATCAATCTCATCATTGACCTTTAAGGCTCAACTCAAGCCGTGATACTACCTTTCCCCAATGCAATCTCTCATCGGAGCAATTAAGCTCGGTCACTCTGTGTCATGAATGCTCAACCACATCAATGATATATAAACAAGTTTCACATAATAGGATGCTATCACCACAACCTATACCTTGCATAGGCAACTGAAATAAATACTTAGTCCCGGTCCCATATCAAACAGGTACCATCAATATAATAACAACAATTAACGAATGAAATAAAGGCACAGGGATTGAATAGACCTAGCTACCCCTCCCAAGGAAGGTATTTAGTACAACTAGTTAAGTTGTAAACCTGAAGTTAGCCCACGAAAACCTACATGACGTCCGATGACAAAGCTTTCCCAAAGTCACGGAAGTTATCCCGCCTTAATCCAAACGACCTCCGATCAACCTGAAACTTGCGCCAAAGCATTTCATACATCAATACAAGTTCAATGACGCAACTTAAAATGAATTCTAGGATGGGCCAAGAATCAGGCTTAAAATGGCTTGCGGGGCATGCTTGCCCAAACCGGAAACAAAATCCATCACGAGGTTCCCAATAGTGCTAGAAACTCATACCCCAAATTTGAGCTCAAGGCGAGCAACGAAAGAGATTTAAATCAACTCACAAGGAATTGAATAAATAGGGTTTGAAGAATCACTAAAACAACAACCACGCTAGAATTCGAATAACATTCAATCTCTATACGACATAACCAACCTGATTAACAAGAATTAAATGAATAAAAACCAACGAAGAATGAAATTTAACAACCCTAGTTTATACTCCATTAATGGAGAATGAAGAAAGATAAAGAAGAAGAAGAAAAGAGAAAGGAACTTACTAATAATGATCAACATGATAAGAAGATTTGAATATCTTGGTCTTGAATCTTGAAACCAAGCTAAGGAGAAGTATTGGAACTTGGGAAGAAAAAGGAGTAATTTCTAAGTTGGGGAAATAAGAAATGAAGGAAAAAAGAGCTCCAGCCAACTTAAATGAAAAAAAAGCCAGTGCTTTTTAGAAAAAACAGTCAGGCGCTTTAAAAAAAATATGCTGGCTACCGCGATCGCGCAATGGTACCGCAATTTCTGCAGAAAATGCAGCCAACAGCAACAGTTTTCTGCTGCAGAAAATACAGCTGCACAACAACAATTCTGGGGACTAAACGACACCTAAATTTGGCAAACTAAATATGCCAACAACTTGGAAACGACATTTCGGATCCAACGGAATTGATGAAATTGGAATCCGAGGTCGTTTACTCAAAATGACCCTTGAAACCAAAAGGGCCAAAATGAGAACTTCTCCGCCAACACCTCGAAATCACGACGAAAATCCCAAAAATTACAACAACACCACACCTAGCCTAATTTCGATATTTTGGAGCTGCTGGAAGCGTCAGAATTCCATTCCGACACCCCGAACATCGAGTTTCCATTCAAACTCTACTTTTAGGCTACAACTTAAATAATTTCCACAAATTCGCATAACCTGCAAATGAAACCTCCAAAACACAAACTTAAAGTCAATCTTGACTTTGTTTGGCATTCCAGAGCTAACGGAACTGTCGGAATTTAATTCTGAGGTCGTATTGAAGAAAAGTTGACTTTGGTCAACGAATACTTAACTTAAGGCTCTAAAAGAGGGAATTTGAGATATTTCTCAACCGAGTCGTCGGGGATCCGAACTGTCGGTCCCAGCAAGCTATAAATAACCTGGGGCAACTACCAAAACGCTCTAGAATGCAAAACATCACGTATTTAATGACCATGAGGGTCATTACATCAATGTTAATTGGTTACTTAATTTTCTAATCTATAAATAAGCGTTTATCATTGTTTTCTGGGTAGTAATTCACTTAAAGTCATTTATTGATATAATTTCTAATAAGTTATAATAATTTTTCTTTTTTATTTAAAATTTTATCATAAACTTTGCTATAAATATAACCTTTACGAATATTCAAACTTCTCAAGTGTAACACTTTATGGAGTTTCTTTTTAAGCAAATTATTTCTTTTAAATAATAATATGATTAAAAAGAAATTCTTTTTCTATTGTTATTTTAGACTAAAAGAACACTCATATTAAGCATTAATTGATAATTTGATCAAAAAAAGTAAAAAAATTAATCTATTATAATTAATTAAATTTTGTTTGATTAATTTTAAACTTAACATATATTACATTGTCAATGTACGTAATTGAAACAAAAAATACTTTTTTTTATCAAAATAAAATTCGGCAACTAAAATATACTTATTCATTTTTATCAAAATTAAATTAAATTTAATTAGTTCAAGATTTTTAATTAATATTTTGAAATGAAATAAAGTAGAAATTTGATTATCTATTTAAATGAAGAACTACTATCTTAAAAAGTTAGTAAACATTTTTACTTTACTTTAAATGCAAGTATTTCTTTCAATTAATTTAAATTTCATGTTACTCTTTAATTATTTTAAAAATAATTTTTAAAAAATTAATTAAATTATTCTATAAGAGAGTGAGATATAATTCTATTTTATTTTTTTGGTGGCAAGGAGTGTATAATACTCTTCAACAAATTATTTTATTATAAAATAATAATTTAAAATGTCATCAAATTATTTTTTATTAATTTGACCTCTTCAAGATTTTTTTTATTTTTATCTCTTCCATTCATAATTGAAAATTTCACATCATAAAACAAGAATAGAAATTTACAGGAGAAAAATATCTCATTAAAATAGATTAATTATGAATATATAAAGCATTTAAAAAAAAAGTTATGCTTGAAATGTGGGGTTCACTTTTATGGCACTTGGCATTTAGACACAGATTTTTGTTATTATAAAGTTATGACCAATTTTTGGTACAAAGATTCTAGAATATATATGAAATGACAATTTTATCCTTCATTGTCCCTCTCTTCATTCTTTTCTTTTGTATAATAGAAAAGCCCTTAAAAGTCAAAAGCTAGAAAAACGGACTTGCCTCCCAAATCCGCCGTTATGATATACTATTTTATTGAAATGCTCCAAAAAGATGATTGTCTCCTCCAACGGCTCTTTCCTCCTTGCATCTTATTCAAATCCCACCGCCAACCTCTCCCCAAACAATCAAGAACCAAAAGTGAACATTTGAAAATTTTCCAATCTCAACAATGGATATAACTCCTCCATCTCATCGATCCGAGCCTCGAACCCGAACGAAATCAGCTTCAAGACTCCGCCATCACGATGAAGAAAACGAATCCCTCACTCCAAGAGTCTCTCTTGAAATTGTCCCTTCACCAAGACTAGCTTCTCCTTATGGTAACGGTCTCCCGCTTCACGAGTTGCTCCTTCTTTCCCCTTCTCCTCTTCGAAGATCCAAGACTCGTCTTGTTGATAAGCTTGAGTATGTTGATGATGGGGTTGAGGCCAATGGGGTTAGAAGGAGGAGAAGGAGTAGGAATTCTGCTATCGGTGCTTCCCCAAGGAATAATCGAAGATCAAGAAGAAGGTTAGAGCAAGAAATGAGAGAAGAGATGAATTTGGGGTTGGTTGAGGAAGTGGTTAAACCAAGAAAGAAGAGGAATGGTGGTAAAGCCAAGAAGGATAAGCTCAGCTTGGTTCCTTCAAGTACGTCAACAAGTATGTTTGAAATCTTTATAACTTATTACTCTTTCCAATATTCTTCATTTCTTGTGCTTAATGGGTTTTTTTTTTCGATTAATAGAGTCAAGAGAAGGAGAAGGGTCTGATTTAATAAACAGAATTGAGGTGCTGTTAAGTGATCTGGTGATGTGGAGGGATGTGGCTAGATCAAGTCTTTGGTTTGGTTTGGGGTCTCTCTGTTTCTTATCTTCTTGTTTTGCCAAAGGTGTTACTTTTAGGTATATTTTCTTCTCCTTCTCCTATATCCCACTTTTTATTTAGGAAGAGTTATTCACTTATCTGTATGACATTTTTGCTCATTCTTGATTGCAGCATGTTCTCTATAGTATCGCAATTGGGGTTACTGTTTTTAGTTGTTTCATTCTTCTCACGCTCTATTCGCCAAAGGTATAGTTTAAATTCCTTACACTATTAGAAAGTTATTAAGTTCCCGGTGTTGATGCTGAATCTTCATCCGTTACTATTAAATTGCAGAGATGGTGGAGATGCAAAACGTGATTTTCAGCTGACTGAAGATGACATTTTTAGAATGGGAAGATTGATACTTCCAGCTGCAAATCTCACAATTTCAAAAACAAGAGAGCTTTTTTCAGGAGAACCTGCCATGACCCTCAAAGTATGTTATCTTATTCTCAACTTTATAAGCTATACATTGTAGCTTAAAAGTTGAATTTCCTGTAATTGATTGGAAATGTGCTTGTCTGTGGTTTTAGTTAGTGCCAATCCTGATAATTGGAGCCGAGTATGGCCATTTGATATCTGTATGGAGGCTCTGTGCCCTTGGTAAGATCACTCAATTTTCCTAAATACACAAGTTATTAGTATGAAATCTCAAAACAAATGAAACTAAATACTTGTTGGTGTTCAATCTTGTGACAGGTTTTTTCATCAGTTTTACTGCCCCAAAACTTTATTCCTCTTATTCATATCAAATATCAAGTAAAGGTAAATAAGTGCTTCAGCTTGATAGAAAGATTATTTCCTGAGTGACGGTTGCTTCTACTTTTTGCATCTAATTGAATGGAAGTGCATATTTTGTTGATACAGCCAGCTATATGAAATATCGGTTGCTTGAGACTTGGGGTGCTTGCTCTCACAAGAAGATGATAGCTGCATCAGTATTGACAGCATTTTGGAACCTGACCACTGTCAGAACACGAATCTTTACAGGTAATTAGCGAACCAATCTGTTCATTATTTTGTTACCTTTGATTGAATTGAACTAATTCTCTAAGTCATATTCATGTATACAAAGTAGCATCTTTAACAAATGGTTGTTACCTTGGATTGCTGAACTAAAAAGTATTTTTCTTGGTTCTTGGCAGCATTCATAAATCTACCATTTATACAGTTAGCACCTTTCTAACACAAAAGGAAGTTACCTACCATGGATTGAGCATAGGCTTACCATTTACACAATTAGCACGTTCCTAACACAAATGGAAGTTACCTATCTTGGATTGAACTTGCACACTGAACTAAAAAGTGTTTTTTCGGTTCTTGACATCATTCATAAGCCATTTATACAATTAGCATCTTTTTAACACAAACGGAAGTTACCTACCTTGGATTGAACTTTCACACTGAACTAAAAAGAACCTCTTTTTGGTTCTTGAACACATTCATAAACCATTTATACAATTAGGCAGGTAATAGAAATGGAAGTTACCTACCTTCGGTTGAACTTTCACACTGACCTAAAGAGTGTCTTTTTTTTGTTCTTGGTTGCATTCATAAGCCATTTATACAATTAGCACCTTTCTAACACAAATAGAAGTTAACTTGGATTGAACTTCCACCCGGAACTAAAAAAAGTTTTCTTTTTTTTTTTTGTTCTTGGGGTCATTCATACCTTGGATTGAACTTTCACACTGAACTAAAAAGTGTTCTTTTTTCCAGTTCTTGGCATCATTCAAAAGTCAATTACAATTAGCATATTTCTAACAAATGGAAGTTTATTACCTTGAATTGAACTTCCACACTGAACAAAAAAGTGTTTCTTTTTTCGGTTCTTGCCATCATTCATAAGCCATTTATACAATAGCATCTTTCTAACAAATGGAAGTTACTTACCTTGCATTGAACTTTCACACTGAACTAAGAAGTGTTTTTTTCGGTTCTTGGCAGCATTCATATGTCTAGTAATATTCAGATACTGTAAACAACACGAAGAGACAACGGTTGATGAACAAATGGTTGAAGTGGAAGAAGAAGAAGAGCAGCAGCAGGCATTGGTTATGTTAGAACTTGTCAAAAAAGGGCCATAATTGTGCGGGTGTATCACTACTATACTTAGGTGATGCCAAGCTCTACTAACACAATTACCCCTCTAGTTATTTTTCTCAATCTGTCAAGGAAGAAGAAAACCTTGTTATATGTCCTTGTATTTTTGTATATCCAATCAAAGCAAGGAAGAAGAACTCTAGTGCTGCTCTTCTGGAAATAAAGAATCTGATCTTTATTTTCCCACTACTTTATTATACCTATTTTTTTTATATTATGAGACAAGCTTAAATGAAGAAGTGAGTACTCATTTAACTGGCCTTGACTTGTTTAGGACTGAGGTAATAGTTATTGTTGTTATAAATCTATTTTTTTGAGCATACTATGGGGTCATATAATCTCCTTTGATTTTTCGATTGAGGGTATTTATCAGTGGGCTTACCTTAAGGTAGTAGGGTCTGCTTTTCAATTTATTCTTCTTTTTTTTATATTTCTAGGTCAAGGGAATTGGGGCGGAGAAAGTTTTTATCCCTAAAAAAAGCCTTTTTATGTTGCTCGACTCGGAGCAACCACGAGCTCTAACTTAAAGTAGGTCTAGAACCACTAAGATTAAGTTATATTTTGTTTTCTCTAGCACTGGGCTCATCTTATGGAGGGAAAAGCCAAAATGCATAAATGCAGATAAGCTGAATGGAAAATATATGCTCTTTGATAAGCCTCCAATGGAGTTTATATACACACAAGTTAAATAAATTTTCCTAAATTAACTCCTAGAACGTAGGAGTATATTGTCAGCAACTAATACACAACTGACTTAAAATAACTGAAGAAGCCTAATCCTAATCAAACGTAAATTCTAAGTAGTGGTACAACAACAGTAGAACATTAGTTAAAACAGTAGTTCTTACGTGCTATTACGCCCCGTTAAAGTTAGGTGTGAAGAGACAACGTCTAACGTGGGAAGCATTCGTTGGAAAGATGGCTTAGACAATGGTTTGGTGAGTAGATCTGCAAGTTGATCAACCAAGTGGACGTACAATAACTTGAGTAATCCATTATGTACTTGGTTACGAACAACATAAAGATCAACTTCAAGGTGTTGCATTTTGGTATGATGTACTGGATTCTCAACAATGTATGTGACCCCAAAGTTATCACACAATATTACAGGAGCAGCGAACAACACATGATGATCTTCAGCAAAGTGAGTAATCCAGTTTGTTTTAGGCAAGGTAGAAGCAACCGGGCAATACTCAACTTCAGTGGAGGAGCGATACACCTTAAGGTAGTAGGGTCAGCTTTCCAATTTATTCTTGTTTTTTTCTATATTTCTAGGTCAAGGGAATTGAGGCGGAGAAAGTTTTTGTCCCTAAAAAAGCCTTTTTATTTTGCTCGACTCGAAGCAACCACGAGCTCTAACTTAAAGTAGGTTTGGACCATTAAGATTAAGTTATATTTTATTTTCTCTCTAGGCTATGCACTATGGCTTATCTCATGGAGGGAAAAGCCAAAATGCATAAATACAGATAAGTTGAATGAAAGACATATGTTCTTTGATAAGCCTCCAATGGAGTTTATATACAGACAAGTTAAATCAATTTTCCTAAATTAACTCCTAGAACGTAGGAGTATATTGTCAGCAGCTAATACGCAACTGATACTTAAAATAACTGAAGAAGGCTAATCCTAATCAAACATAAATTCTAAGTAGTGGTACACAATAGTAGAACATTAGTTATAACACTAATTCTCACGTGCTATTACGCCCCCTTAAAGTTTGGTGTGAAGAGACAACGCCTAACGTGGGAAGCATTCATTGGAAAGATGGCTTGGACAATAGTTTGGTGAGTAGATATACAAGTTGATCAGCAAAGTGGACGTACAATACCTTGAGTAATCCATTATGTACTTGGTTACGAACAACGAAAAGATCAACCTCAAGGTGTTGCATTTTGGTATGATGTACTGGATTCTCAGCAATGTATGTGACCCCAAGGTTATCACACAATATTATAGGAGTAGCGAGCAACACATGATGATCTTCAGCAAAGTGAGTAATCCAATTTATTTTAGACAAGGCAGAAGCAACCGGGCGATACTCTAACTTCAGTGGAGGAGCGGGAGATAGTGAGTTGCTTATGAGAACACCGGGAGATAGGTGTCCTGCCTAGATAAATAATGTAATCGGAGGTCGATCGGCGATTATTTATTTCACCTGCCCAATCAACATCATCATAAGAATAGAGATTCATTGATTGCTATGGAGAAATACGACATACTGGGATGTTTCCTTAAGGTATTGAAGGATACATTTAATCGCCTTCCAGTGAAGCACAGATGGATAAGTGTTGAACAGAGTAAGTGTGTTTATAAAATATGTGATGCCAGGTCGATTAAATGAAAGATACTGCAGCTTCCCAGACACATTCCTGTACTGTTTTTCATCAGCTTTAGGTGCCCCATCATCAACCAGTAGTTGCTCGAACGTGCTTATAGGTGAATGAATACCTTTGAAGTCTTGCATCTAAGTGTCAGGTAACACCTATTGTATATACTTGGATTGATTGAGAAATAATCCATCAACATCCCTGCGTAATTCAATGCCCAAGAAATGGTGTAATAAACCAAGATACTTAAGAAAATTGTTTCTTGAAAGAAAGGTAATTACACGTTAAATGAGTGTTGCATTATTGTCCGTGATTATGAGGTCATTCACATAAATCAGAATATAAATCTTAACAGTCATACGTGCAGAACAAATACAGAGTTATCACACTCACACATTGGGAAATCCATTTGAATCAAAGAGTCAGTGAATGCATCATACCATACCTTAGGAGCTTGCTGGAGTTCATAACTTGCCTTTTTGAGATGGTAGATAGTTGGGATGATCCGTATTTTCATAGACAGGAGTTGGGACATATACACGTCTTCATGAATTTCCCTTGAAGAAAAGCATTATTGACATATATTTGATGTAGCGCCTAATTTTTTTGTATAGCAAGTGTGAATACTACGAGTTGTGGTGGTTTAACCACTGGGCTGAATGTTTTGTGAAAATCAATCCCAAGCCTATCAATGAATCCATCAGGCTTAGTTTTAATACTAAACAACTACTTGCAAGAGAAACATTTTTTGTGCAGTCTGGTGGAACCAAGTTCCAAGTCCTATTTTTCATCAATGCATCATATTCAACCTTTATGACGTCTCTCCAATACGAAAAGTTTTATGCTTATTTGTGGGTTACAGGTATAGAAGGGAGATGCTGTTTGAGTTGGCCAGAGTAGTCAATAAGTTTTCATTGATTAAAGATGTTATTTTGCGACCTTGTTACCATAGTACTTTTCTGTGTATGGAGTGTTTACAGATGGTTCACTGGGTTGTGGAAAACTGAGAGTGCGAATGCTCGCACTCCTTTAACATTGAAGGATGGGGGTTGTAATACTTGTGAGGAATGTGAGTGACGCTGATAGACATGAGTAAATGGTGGGTGGTGACTCATAGAGATACAACGAGTAAGGGCATAGGGTGGGCTCTGAAATGCGAAGTGTGGCAGTAGGTTATCAACATTAAGAGATGCCCATATAAATTAAAAGAGGAGGATAAAGTAGTGTGAGTATTACCTTGTTCCTGAGTTATGGAGTGATCTGTTTGTGGCTACTTTCCTTCTGCGCACGGATTGAGCATTGTATCTTGGCGCGTCTCACATTAGCGAAATAGTTGGAGGGGGGGAGGGCAACTAGGTATCCATATTAAGAGTATTTTCTGGTGGATGGGAAATATTAGAGGTACTTTGAGGAAGAATGTTTTTCCAGTGTAAATATGAAAGGTTATGTTTTAATTAAGAAAGACATACTTTCAAATGAAAAGACATCTTTTAAGAAATTTACATCTCGTGAGAGAAATTCTTTTAAACTTGTGGGGTCAAAACACTGATAGGAATGATGAGTGATGGAAAATCTAGATAGACACAAGATTTGGAGTATGATTCTAATTTATTATTGGGCCTATGGTTGAAGCCATGGGTAGCACAAATAACTAAATATACCAAGAGATTTGTATGTTGGTTTGTTATTGAAAAGAAATTCACACAATGACTTGTTATTAAGAGTGTTAGTAGGTATACGATTTATGAGATATATGGCATGATGACAGGCAAACATTCAAAAATTGAATGATAGAGCAGCTTGATGAAGTAGTGTTTTTGGCTCTCTCGACAAGGTGACGATGGTGTCTTTTAGCCATGAAAACCCTTTGAGGTATGTATAGTAGAGAGAAAAGATGTTGTATGCCATTTGAATGGAGGTATGGTTCTAGTTTTTGATATCCACCTCCTCTATCAGTGTAAAGCTCTTTTAGCAATAAAAGTTCTTGGAGGAATCTCCTTTGCTATTCTTGGGAAACTATCTGTAGAAGATATTGATGCAATAAGTGGTGTACAAGAAGTTCTTTTTGTTAAAACGTCGTGCGACTCGGAGGACATAAGACTTCTTGGTCTGTGAATATTTTTCAAGCACAATATGTAGGTTCTAGAAAATTTATTGAACTTCATTTTTATTTTTCGTTGTGTATAATCAAATGTATTTGCTATGTTGATGAATAAAAATACAATAATAACCT
>JBDJHY010000102.1:15001011-15020570 GCA_039654485.1 Withania somnifera | reverse complement strand
CTTCATTTCTTGTGCTTAAATGGTTTTCCTTTTCTTCTTTTTTTCGTTTTTCTTTTTATTGATAGAGTTAAAAGAAGGAGAAGGGTGTGATTTAATAAACAGAATTGAGCTGATGTTAAGTGATCTGGTGATGTGGAGGGATGTGGCAAGATCAAGTCTTTGGTTTGGTTTGGGGTCTCTCTGTTTCTTATCTTCTTGTTTTGCAAAAGAAGTTACTTTTAGGTATATTTTCTTTTCCTTCTCCTATATCCCATTTTTTCTTTAGGAAGAGTTCTCTACTTATCCATATGACATTTTTGTTCAATTGCAGCATTTTCTCCATACTGTCACAATTGGGGTTACTGTTTTTAGTTGTTTCATTCTTCTCACGTTCGATTCGTCGAAGGTAAAGATTAAATTCCTTGCACTAATTAGGTTAGTAAGTTCGTATTGTTGTTGCTGAATGTTCAGTTGATATTTAATGAGTCAGAATGACAAATTGATTGGAAAGTGCTAAAGGGAGTGTTTTCTCCCACAGTGTAAAAGATTTTATATATGAAAGTTGCTCCTTTTGTAAACTATTGGCAAACTTATGCCTTATGCCCCGTAGTACAATTTTGCATGTGTGCTGACTTTATGCACATTAAGTGGTAGAATCTGAACAGTTTTTTCTTTATCAAACAACACACAACAAATTTCTAAGTGTTCATCAAATTCTTCTTCGGTTCGCTGGTGAATCTGTTTAAGTACAAAACAAGTTTCACGTTTTTCGTTGTATCCTGGGAAATAGATGCTATTGAAAAAACGCTATTGAAAAAACCTCTAGTACTATCCCTGAGGGAGCGAATCTGTTTTAAGTAAATTGTATTGAACACAAGTTTACTCTTAACATGTTGATCAATTGTTAAGTAGCGGAGATGGCAGAGAAGTAAAGCGCGAATGTCTGCTGACTGAAGATGACATTTTGAGAATGGGAAGATTGATACTTCCAGCTGCAAATCTTGTGATTTCTAAAACAAGCGAGCTTTTTTCAGGAGAACCTGCTATGACCCTCAAAGTATGTTATCCTATTCTCAAGCTTATAAACCTACATCTAAGCTTAAATTTGACTTCTTGTAATTGATTGGAAGTGTTCCCGTGTTATTTTAGTTAGTGCCAATCTTGATAATTGGAGCTGAGTATGGCCATTTGATAACTGTATGGAGGCTCTGTGCCATTGGTAAGATCAATACTCAATTGTCCTCCTAAATACAACTTTTAGTATGATATCTCAAAACAATTGACACTAAATACAATTTTATGGAGTTCAATCTTGTGACAGGGTTTTTCATCAGTTTTACTGCCCCAAAACTTTATTCCTCTTATTCATATCAGATATCTAGTAAAGGTAAGTAAGTGCTTCAGCTTGATAGAGAGACCATTTTCTGCTGATAGATGGTTGCTTCTACCTTTTGCATCTAATTTAATGAAAGTGCATATTTTGTTGATACAGCCAAGTATATGAAATATCGGTTGCTGGAGAGTTGGGGTGCTTGCTCTCACAAGAAGCTAATAGCTGCATCAGTATTGACAGCATTTTGGAATCTGACCACTGTCAGAACACGAATCTTCACAGGTAATTCGCGAACCAATTTGTTCATTATTTTTTTTCCTTTAATTGAGCCAATTATCTAAGCCATGTCGCATCTTTTAATAAATGGTTGTTACCTTGGATGGAACTTTCACACTGAACTAAAAAGTATTTTCTTGGTTCTTGGCAGCATTCATGATCCATTTAGACGATTAGCATCTTTCTAACAAATGGTTGTTACCTTGGATTTGAACCTTCACACTGAACTGCAAAGTGTCCCTTTTGGTTCTTTGCATCATTCATAAGCCATTTACACAATTAGCACCTTTCTAACACAAATGGAAGTTACCTACCTTGGATTGAACTTTCACACTGAACTAAAAAAATGCTCCTTTTTTTCTATCATTTATGGCCATTTATACAATTAGCATCTCTAACAAAAGGAAGTTACCAACCTTGGATTGAACTTTCATACTGAAATTAAAAAGTGTTCTTTTTTCTGTTCTTGACAGCATTCATAAGACATTTAAGTCAATTAGCATCTTTCTAACAAATGCAAGTTACCAACCTTGGATTGAACTTTCATACTGAATTAGAAAGTGTTCTTTTTTCTGTTCTTGACAGCATTCATGAGACATTTAAGTCAATTAGCATCTTTCTAACAAATGGAAGTTACCAACCTTGGATTGAACTTTCGTACTGAATTAGAAAGTGGTCTTTTTTCTGTTCTTGACAGCATTCATAAGACATTTAAGTCAATTAGCATCTTTCTCACAAATGGAAGTTACTTGTGTTGCAGTGAAATTTCAACACTTTGGTTCTTGGCATCATTCATAAGCCATCTGTACAATTAGCATCTTTCTAACAAATTGAAGTTACCAGCCTTTGGATTGAACTTTCACACTGAACTAAAAAGTGTTATTTTTTCCCCGTTCTTGGCATCATTCATAAGCCATTACACGATTAGAATCTTTCTAATAAATGGAAGTTGCCTACCTTGGATTAAACTTTCCCACTGAACTGAAAAAGTGTATTTCTTTGTGTTCTTAGTATCATTCATAAGCCATTTATACGAACGATTAGCATCTTTCTAACAAACAGAAGTTATACCTACCTTGAATTGAACCTTCACACTGAACTAAAAAGTGTTTTTTAATCTTTTGGCAGCATTCATATGTTTAGTAATGTTTCGATACTGTAAACAACATGAAGAGACAATGGTAGATGAAGAAATAGTTGAAGTGGAAGAAGAAGAAGAGCAGCAGCATCAGGCATTGGTTGTGTTAGAACCTGTCAAAGAAAAGGCATAATAATTCTGCACTCCAATGTGTCACTGCTTATACTATGTGGTGCCAAGCTACTAACATAATTTTTGTCAATCTATCAAAGGAAGAAGAAGACCACGTTGTAGTTTCCTTGTATTTTTGTATATCCAATCAAAGCAAGGAAGAAGAACTCTGGTGCTCTTCTGGAAATAAAGAACACTGCTTGTACTTGACTATTTTGTTGATGATGATATCAGAAGTGAGGATTCATTTACCCGGCCTCGACTTGTTTAGTACCTAGGCATATCTATTTTTTTTTTTGGGGGTATTTTCATTGACTGTGAAAGCTCAGCAAACCTGCCTTAGGGATGACATTGCTTATCACATGTATAATACAATGATTCAGAAACTAAGTCATGCAGGGATTTTAATGTAGAAATTTATTTTATCAAATGTTTGGTTCTTCGTACTAAAAGGATAAAATATTTATTTAAATTGAAAGGGTGTTGATGATAGGGAGTTTATTCATGTTTGATGCAGAACAGTTATTCCATGTCATATGAATTATTATTTAGCAAAGTTCTAAACATTGGGATAAAGTCAAACCAAATTTTATACTAGTAATAATTATTTTTATAGAACACCTTAATATGGAAATGTTTCTACTAGAAACCTCTAGTTCAAATTTTAGAAATTATTTGGTATGTTTTTCAAAACATATTTCGCCCCCCTTTATTATATGTGATATTTTTAATAAATTATATATTTTGCGTTTGTTTTAATTGAGGTTGATTAATATAATTAAAGGAGATAATATTTTATATAATTAATTTACATACATTATAGCCGTATGGAAGCACAACTCAAAAGCTTTTTAAAAATTTAAAAGGGAAGTGTCACTTCAAATTTTTTGAAAATTAGGGTATAAGCTATCATACCGGAAAATGGCAACAGCAGCGGCGGCGCGGCACCAAATACGGCGAGAAGAAGAAGCCAGTTTTAGTCAAAGAAGAAAGCTTATTAAAGCCAGGAACACATGAACATAACTTAACTGTTAAGGTTGTGAATTCGAAAACTGTCAAAGCTACCGGCGGGGCCGGCAGACGAGGTGGAAGATCATCGGCGTCCGTTAAATCCTCGTGGTCCGGTGATTAGCTGAGTGCCTTGTCGGTGATGAAACTGGGTCTATTCTCTTCACTGTACGTAATGAACAAGGTAGGTATGAAATGATCTCTAGTTTCCGGCTTTCATTTGTATTTGGAGGTCTCTTTTATAAATTTTGAATTTTTTATGCACTGATTCTTTGTGGTCGTTAATTGAAAAACCTGCAAATGGGTTTTCGTTTAGTATAACTTTTCACTTTCATTCGTATTTGGAATTTATTTTCTTAATTTTGTCTTTTTTATGGACTGATTTTTGTGATTGTTGTTTGACAAAACCTGCAAATGACACTTGTCTTATTAATGTATATTGAAGAATTGTGAGAGATAAAATTCAGAGGTGGTGCTAGAAATTGAAGTTATGGGTTCGGGATTCTAATTCTGTTAAACTAATGATTTGTACATATTCAATGAATTTTTACTACAAATTCAGAGGTTGAATTAAAGTTGCTAACCGACATACTAGCTCTGCCCCTGGATTTAATACAAATGAGTGTATTTATATGTTATGAAGGATGTGTTCAGTATTCATTGAGCATTTCCATCTGTTTTTCATGTTTTATGTTAGTATTTGTGATTGATTTGAGTTTAATTGTTTGATTGTGTGTATTTTTTCGTAGTGCATCATGATTATGGTGAAGAGCATGTTTTGGTTTCTAGGTTTGTGAAATTGTGCTTTGGAATTCACCTGTTTTGCTCGTCTTGTTAGGGAGCAATGAGGTGGAATGGAAAGTTGAACCTGAAAGTATTTAAGGTCCCCCTACTTGCATCACCGTGCCCCTTTGTTGAGCCTTTTGTTTTCTGGACTTGTTTGAAGCCTTTTAGTAAACGGGGTGGATTCGGTTTCAACCAAGCCTGAACAGAGTTGAGTTTAAAACTCCACCCAGTGGGACCCTCTTGATTAGGAGCCAGCAATGGTCCTTTTCCTGCTTTGATGACGTTGTGACAAACCCGAGCCTATTTGTTGGAGGTAAGTGTCCTTTCCGCTAGACAATCCCTTACTTGCCAATGTATAAGCTATTAATCCCTCTTTTAAGATTAGCAAAAACTGAAATATTTTCTTTTCATGGAGAAATACTGGTGTATGCTATTGATTTATTTGGCATGCCTATTTGACTACAACCGTTTATTCGTTTGTGTATTGAGATTTGCGTTGCCTGCAAAATATGCAGATCCATTGGAGTTTGTCATGCTTTGAACTGCTTTATGTGGTTTTGTTCCTTTTTCTAGGTGCAAGGTTTTTGAATATTCACATATTTCCTCTCATATGCAGTTTGTATGATGAAGCCTGGGGCGACTGTCATTCTGGAAATGCAAATATAGACATGTTCAAGGGTTCGACTTGCAGTAGGCAAATGAGGTCGTGTTGAGGTTACGAGCCGGCTCATTTTCTTGTTAACCAGGAGAACAACCTTTCTTTAGTCGAGTATGAACTGGTGATTGTGGAAGAGTAGACAAGCTCATGGAAATGATAGTCTTAAGTTACAGTCAAATTCTCGTTCCCAATGTGAATTATTATTATGCATCTCTCGAATTTCATTGGATTAAATGAGCAAAGATGCCCATATTATTTAGCTCATGATCCGATGCCATCAACATCATATGATGGTGTTGCTTTGTTCACTTGGTTAACTAGTTATATAGCGTGGGCTTTTTACTCTGCAGTCCTTTCCCGTGTTGTAAGAGGTGAAAACAGGTTCCTAAGAATGAGTGATGTCTTGGTATTTCTAATTTTTGTTACACATAATCTATGCTATCCAAACACTGTAAAAGAAGCTGGCTGTTCTGTATCAACTACTCATTTTGTATGTGCAATTTCATTTATCAATTTCCAAAATTTCCTTCAAGCACCGAGGGATAGGTAACTGATCATGTGTCATTATCGTAAGCTGATTGATCAACAAGAAGTTGGTGTTACCATAAAGCTCTCAAAAAGCAAATATACAAATGGAAACGTACACAAGAAAAGGACACAAGTTAATATAAATCAACTTAGCTCAGCATCAATTGCTACATCAACAGTTGAGCTCCATGTTTGTGATATTAGACGAGATGAGACCAAGCACTTCTAAAGTTCAAAATTTTAGGGAATCCCGCGGAGGTTCTTAATTTTCGAATAACTGATAACACATGTTTGTATTATTACAAGTAAATAATGCTTGCAAAATATGCTGATCTGTTAAATTTTGGAGTTTTGTCATGCTTTGAACTATTTGATGTGATTTTGTGGCTTAGGTATCATGCTTTCATCGTTAAATCCTCATCTTCACATAAAATTCTAAGACTGGACGTTTATTACTGAACTGAGAAAACAATGAGCTGTTGTGATGTAAGTACATTTTTAGCAGCAAAATTGGGACAAAATCTTCAAATGACCAGACGACGACATCCATCTACGCCCAATTATGATAACAAAAACCCTGCAAATAGTTACTTCAATGGCAAGTCTGAATGAAAGCGTAGCTTCAACCTCCTGAGGACAGGTAACCTATCATGTGTCATTACCGCAAACTGATTGATTTAACAAGAAGTTAAGTGTTTCCCTAAAGCTCAACTTGTCTTAGAATGGCAAAGTTACAAACAGAAAGATAAACCGTCAATAACAATTAAAGAGAAAGGCACACAACTCAGAGATAAGCAATGTAGTAGTTACTGACTACATAAAGTGTTGAGCTCCAACTTCTTAGACAAGGATGTGTCTGTTATATTCGAAATAGATGAGATACTAGCATTTCTATGTTTAAAAATTTAGGAAGTCCAGGCAGCTCTTTGATGACTCATTATACTTAGCGCGGCAGTGTGAGAAAGTTCACACTCGTAATTTTTGCTCCAGCTCTCCAAAATTCGTCACACGTCTTCATTTTGGGCTGATTGAATAAAAATAAAACTGTAAGCACCAATTCTACCAAGTATAGTCTTGAAAGACATCCTGATCTACTAATACTCTACTGAGGTAACCAAACAAAGAAAACATACTCGTGCAGTCGTGCTAGTCCATATTATTAAATTTACTGACAATTTTTGTGAGGATCATCCATGAAAAAGAGCCAGAGATGCACAAAGAGTATGAAATAAACATCTCATTGAAGATTCATCAGCAAAATCTACAGAATAACTTGTCATTATACACCTCTAACATCCATCATATATTATTTCCAATCCAGCAAAAGTACTCAACAAAATTTTATGCAAGTAGCAGTTTCTAAATTGAAAGCTTCCAAACATAAATGAATCCAATTCAGTCCTCTAAGCTTCTCCTTCTTCATCTAGTCTTGTCAACGCCTACAACAGGAAGAATGAAGCACCCAGCACTTAATCAAAGTGACAGAAATACGAACCAGGAAATAGGTGATGCGCAACACTAAAAATGAAGAGAATGCAAGAGACTAGAGACAATTACTGAGGAAAAGACTGCCTTCGACATCACTAAACTCTTTCAGGGCAATGATATTGTTTCAAGGGTATTTTAAAGTAGGTATACCATATATCATGCTCAGTAGCAAAATATTTATTCCAAACTTTTTTGATATTTCAAAACTATAAATTAGAAGGTCGGTCCCTGTTAAACTTTGGAAATGTCCAAGACCACGCTAAAGAGAAATACTTAGATTGACTTACCAAACCAGTAAACGAGGGAAGGACATCAAATGAGGGTCCTATAGGTCTTGCTAGATACCTATATAAAAAATGAAAATCCATTGGTCAGAGAAATATAAATAGATGGATACACGTAAACCACAAATCTCGCCAAATGGCTAGGGTTCACAGGAAAAGGAAGGAAAAGGGAACTAGACATCAAGAGGAGAAAGTATATGCAATGTAGTAGTACATGGTAGGTCGCTCCATTTAAATTGGCCTATTCATTCAGGTAGAAAGAATGATTCCAAGTTCAGTTTCAAAAAAAAAAAAAAGAGAGAATGATTTCAAGTCTAATTGAAATCGAATCATTGACAAGACTGAAGGCTGTTGCCAGCAGAGGTGCTAGTCAACTAGTTAATAGCTTCAAGCATCTTGAAATAATGAAAGATTCAGCCAGTACAGGACGTTCATGAAGAAAAGAGCTACAACCCCTCCTGGACTAAAAGCAGGTATATGGACATCTTCAGCTAATTACTAGTTTGATACTCACAGACCAGTTACAGTTAATATCTAACACACCTGCTTCCAAATTAACACCACTTACTTTCCCAGAGAGCAATAACAGAGAGAAGGAAAAAAACATGAACTGAGAAGTACAGATAAATTTCATCCTTCCAGAACCACTTGTAGTGAAAACTGATAATGTGCAATCACAGAAAATCTTACAACTACATCTTTGTTCCCTGTGAGGAGGGGAAGAAACCTTATTTTGAATTTCTACATACATTTTATTGTACTTAGTGACTCTTGCTATGCAAGTTTTGCAAAGCATGGCAAACCTAAACCCAACAACAACAACATACCCAGTAATTGGGTCTAGGGAAGATAAAGTGTACGCAGTCCATACCACTACCCCATAGGTGAGGTAGAGAGATTGTTTCCAAAAGACCCTCAGTTCATAACAAACACCACACTCTAGTACAACAATAAACAATATAAAGTTTTGTAAATGACAAGAAACTAACAAAAGCAGCACCATGCAGAAAATAAAACAACAATGTGGTGTGTTATGGGCATGTCAGGGTTCGAACCCTGAAACAGACAAAAGGATGGTTTTTAATTGAAGCATAGAGGGGAAGGGCACATTACCTACTGTGTTTTGACCGCGTGCTACTGGCCCTCAGAAATTTCTCGATTATCAAAGAAAAAAAATAATAGTCTGACTACAATGCATAAAACAAAAGAATCATAAAACAGATTTTGGAACTAAAGCATAGTTATTGATTTATTATATTATTTGTTGTCTCTACTTGTTCTTCTCCTAGTTGTTTTCAGTGTGGCTTTTTCATTACTGTTTTTACATAATTGATATTTGATATGCTCTACCAGAAACTGCCTCTCTATGTGAAGGTAGGGTAAGGCCGTGTATACACTACCTTCCCCAAACCCTACCACTGGATATGTTGTTCTGTTAATTGATTAATTACTCTGATCTGCATCAACTAATAACTAATTTTGCACAATTCTCAAACATTTACATGAGCAAAAACGAAACACAACTAGTGATGGCAGCACTCCTAATTAACACATTTCCCATAGCTGATTCTCTTAACAAATAAAATTATCATCTCTAATTCAACTAAATACAATAAGGCACCAACATAAATCAAAACTGATCAAATAACATAGCTCAATAACAGAGTGAAAAAATTACCTTCTGAAAGCCAACTGTAACTACGGAGACAATCAGTAAGCATAGAAGTCATCAAAGCCGAAGCAGTAACCGTGTGGTATGGCTGCAGTGACACCACACAAGTGCTCATCTCAGAAGGACACCTTTTTCAATTCCATAAATTATTTAATCACATATTGTAGAAACTTCTAAAAATCGAATCTAGAAACTTCTAATTAAAAAATGAGTAAATTCCAGAAACTTCAAGTGAAATGAGTACCTGAAGATGCGATGAGAAAGAGGAGTTCTAGAAGGCGTGCGAAAAGGAGATCGAGCTGTTTTAGCCTCCGATGGTATCTTTGATGCGGCATTGCGGACGGCCGGTGGCCGGAAAATGGATCTAGCGGCGGCGATGGCCATGCGAATGGAGAATAGTTGAGAGAATGTATGATAATGGGGAAAAGTTCGACCGTTGCCAAATGAAATTAGAGGGTTTTGGATTAAACCTAGAGAAGACTATTGCATAGCTAGCTAATTTTTCCTGATTTATTTAATGTATAACCCAATGTATATAAATTTTTAAAAGTTTAACCACTTCAAAAAATAATTTTATAACGTACTAGTTTGAATTTTTTACAAAATTCGCAAGGATCGTCAGAGTCAAATTTCAGACAATTTGGAAGAAATCCAATTTAAAATATTTTTGTCTGAAATTTGATTTGACAGACTCAAATTTTAGATGTAGTATCAAATCTAACTTCATATTCAAAACTAATTGACTGAAGGATTCATTAAATACATTAAGGTGCTAAAATGAAGTGTAACGAAAATTCCAATTGGCATCTCAAAGATAAAACTTTTGACTGAAGATCGACAACACTGATTATACCTTAAATAGTTTGAAAAAAATTACATATAAGCTAACATTATGGTGCAAACTGGCTATCCCACTAAACTTTTCCTTTATTTTGGTTGACATGTTACCCCATATTAACAAAATAGATTTGGTTACATATTGTTTAAACTCTGGAGTGTCATATCCAAGATCATACCGGACGCAAAAATTTCCACATGGAGAATCTATGCAATTAACCCGTAAGGATGAACTAGAACAAGAGTGACAAATAATCTGTAAGTATCCTATAAGCGTCTTTTGGACCCGAGGCTTGCCTTGGCCTGATGGTGACCGGCTTCGAAATTATGTAAACTTTTCTATATCAAGAAAAAGAGTAACGAGCAACACAACTTTAACAGAATTGAATTACCACTATATCTCAATCACTACAAGAAACGCAAGATACTATTCAATTCTTCGACCTCTGGTGAAATAAAAATACTATTCCATGATCCTGCCAAGTGTTAAACAACTATGAAAATAGGTAATAACTTTCTATACGGTTCAAATTGTCTTGGTTAACATGCATTAGCAGATCAAGACAGCCACACTTTTCATTCAACTTCGTTAACAATTCTTCGCGTTCGCAGCGGCTTATTCTGAATGCTTCCTGGTGCGCTATGAGCTTTCCTCCTTTCCTCTTTCCGCCTCTCAGATTCAGTTACCTCACGTATTTGTTTAGATGCCTTGTAGATTGGTTTTGGCAATTGCCTATGTCTGCAAAATCATAAAAAAGGAGATATCGTCATCTTTCGGGTTCGCTGAGCCTTGTCAGATGTTCAACCTCCAAAGTAGCAGAAATCCACAAGTAAGAAATATATGCACACAAAGAATTGACCATGGTAACCTTCTTCTTCTGAACTTCTCACTTTAGCTTAACCATGCAGCTTTTTTACAGGCTTGTGAGTCGGGATAATATAGATCTCAGTGTAACAAGCTTTCATGGACATGATATTACGACCAACTACGATTTGGTACCAATGGCCAAAGGCCCTAAAGACAAGAATCTTAGATGTAGTTGAGCTTTTACCTCACAATGCGCTTGACTTCAGGAAGATGCTTGTAACGATTCTTGACAGCCTCCAAATATTCATGTTTTTTCCGCTCTCTTGGCAAAATCTGCAACAAACATAATTTTTAATTTTTACATCCAGATTGATGTGAAGAAAAACAAAAATAGAATTACAGAACAATCAAGGAAGCTTCATCAAATAGCATTCTTTCCCACTTTCTTCCAAAACAATAGAACGATATTCGTACAGCAGAAATAGTTAGGACCAGATTATTTTGTTCATTACTGATGCACATAAAGCAGCTTCAAAGGGAAGAAGGGGGAGAGTTGTCACAAACCAAACTTTCAAGAAATATCTTTGAGACAATCAGAAAGCAATACCTGACCAATTCAATATAAAGGCAATACAACATATCAAAAAGTCATTCTTTCAAGAGAAGTTCTAAGGCAATCGTATTTTTTGTCATCACATGTTAATCATTTCACAAGTTATATCTTTCTCCCCTTTTCCTTTCTAAACATATTGTTTACTGACAAGGATTTATATACCTTCATGTTTGGGTGTTTTAAGAATTTCCTTTTCATCTATGCACTTACAACTCTCTCTCTTTCCCTTCGTTTCCTTTTTTATTACTCATCACACACTAATTTTAATGAAAAACCATAAAGTTTTTCAAGTTTGGGATCTCCTTTTCATGTATGCTTGCAGCATTCTAATTAACAAACTCTAACAACTCATCATTATGCATGTCTAAGAGGTCCACTGAAGAAATGTAAAGTTTTCCTTTGTTTGTTTCCAAAAACTAAAACCAGAAATCTCACCATGCTAAGCAGCCAAAGAAACTAAAATGGGTGGGGTATAAAAACTTACGACCTCTTGATCTCATCTTTTTTTAATCTTGACCAACGTGTTGAAACCAAATCGACAATTAAAGAGGAACAAGGGGGAGAGATATTAAGCAAAACTTGGAAAGGTTCAAACCAATAATGCATCTAAAAACAGAAATGGAACATGTATACACGTTACCAAAAAATAGTACATAAAGCAAAAGAATCAAGCAGTGTAGGTACATACAACTCCCAGTTGCTCAGATGCTTTTGCTTTCCATAGACGAAGGTTGGTATCATCACTTCCTGATATAATATAACTTGCATCGCAACTAAACTTGACACAGAATACCCTGGGTTGATGACATATGTCAGGAAAATGCATTCACTTGAAAGTGCAACTACATTATCAGCAGCCAAGACAGTAAATAATTGTTGGGGATAACCACATGATAACACAAAAATAAAACAGAGAAGATGCTTCTTCGTCAAGATATGGAGTGAAACCTTTGCATCCTCTTAGTGTGATACATTTCCCTGCTGTGACCACCATTATATTGGAATATTCTCACCTACAAAGTATAGTAATTCGGTAAAAGTGCTGAGACACTAGGTGAACAAATAAACTTGACAGGAACTTACAGATCTATCATAAGATCCAGTAACAAATTCTCGACCGGTTGGTGAATAATCTATATCCATCCTGCAAATAAACCACCAACATTAGCAACAAACGCTGCTTGTCAAATCTAACACAAGAACTGCAGTAAATGAAAGAGACAATGCCTTACACTGAAGAGACATGATCTTTATGCACACACTTGGCTTCATTTAACTTCCTAACATCATAACTGTAGCAACTGCCATCATCATTAGCCTACATCGACGGGACATGCGAGGAGTCATTGCAAAGAAAGCACCCAATATATAAAATTCATACTGAAAAGTGAAAACAACCACTAAATATGAAAATCAACACCATGCAAGACTCATGCCCTTGTGTTATGTGTGCACTCAACCTACAGACAGCTAAGTTGTATTCATTACTGTTCAAGCAGCTCCTTAATAACACTGTCATGGTAAAAAGCAGAATAATAAAGCAAGTGGTGCACCAGACACACCTCACATTTTAAAAGAAACAGAGTTAAACACAGCTATAGCAACATTTTACACAAGGGCAGTGAGTTCATGATAGAGGCATAGAGCCACACTGCTCTACCTAAGCTGCACAAATTTCTAGCAATAATGTTGGGATTGGTGCTACAAGTGCAACTAGACAATTTTCAGTAAGAAAAGACCTTTCAAAGAACCAGTCACCTTTTGGTCCTGTCTAAGTTTGCAAGTTTCCAACTATATTTAAGATGATCAAATTCTACATTCAAATTATAACAATCAAAACTCTTTAGCAATTGGAGAAGGACTGGAAGAAGGCAACTATTATCCACCTATTCCATGTTAAATTTAAACCATCATAAAAAATTTGGGCATTTATTTTCCCATTTAAGGTCTACACTTCAAGTTATCACATAATTTGCCAGAAACTTAGAAGGAACTCTAGTTTCCCTTAATTACCTAAACAAAATTTCGGAATATTATAAAGGTATAAGTTACAGATTTCAGATAGAAGAATCAGGTTTAATTTGTTTCTCAAAAGAAACTAAACCCCCCCCCCCCCAAATAAGTCCTTCCTCAAAGGAAAAGTTAGTATGAGCTAGATGTTAACTAGAATAATCTTCTTCTTTTTTTAGATAAAAATCATAGAAGAATCTTTAAGCCTTCAAGATACGACTTCACAAAGGAGCAGTTCTAGTCACACTATACGCGTAGTTTCCAAACTCAATTACCAGGAAAAAGTAGCCAAACAGTGATTGTGTGCTAACTGGACAAGAAATCCAGTACTCCAGCAGCTTTTCATAATGTTAGTGATTAGACCAGGCAAATATAAAGTTCCAACTTAGTATACAAAATACAAAGTTAAGGTATGGTTATACTCTACCATCCCCATACCCCATCGTGTGGAACTACACAGGAATGTTGTTGGGGTTGTTGTAGTTTACAGTATACAGAGTTTAAACAATTCTTAAATGGATATTTATACTAAGTTTGCATTCGTTACCACATATGTCATGGATGAAGCAATATTCTATATCCATAATTTTCTTCAAATTTCTTTGTAATAAGCATGTAAATCATAACCCTTTTTGTTAAGTTCACATTTGAAATGTCAGTCCAGTTTGGAATTAGAACATCATCGTCGTCGTTGTTGTAGCAGTAGTAGCAACATCAAAGTCTGTTTCCAGGCCCAGACTTTTAGCCAAATTAAGCGGCTTTGGGTTGATGGAATAGTCCATCCCCTAGGAGGCAAGACTCTCATCTTATTGAACCTCTAGCATGACCTACCACTATAGTTCAGATGATGATATAATTTACATTATAATATAATTCTTGCAAAAAGGTGGCATGTGAACATAAACATGCATTCATCTCAATTCTAAATCAATACACACAAAAACATCAATTAAAGGAAATACGCAAAATCAAAAGTTGATTATTGCGATGACTAACAATTTTTCCCCTTATTTCGTTTTAGTTCCATTTAAATCAATCAAATCTAGTAGAACCTTATGCAAAAAAAGGAAAATATCAATATTCAAATTCACGTTTAAGTGGCTAGACCTGCCACCTTTAATCTACATTAGGCTACAGGAAAAAACATAATATTATAACAAAACCATTTCCCGGTAACAGATATCAGAAAGGGTGAGCAAGGAACTGAAAGCAAAAATATCATGACTTGAATTATGAGAAAGCAACAGAGGATACAGGAAAAGAGCACAAAGTTCTCATGATGCACTTACGGCAGTAAAATTCATTGGCTCCATCGGATTCCATGCTATGGAATTAGTTTTTGTCTGCAAAAAGAGATACTAAGTCAGAAATGAACTTTTTTGGTAAAATACAAAGCAGAGAGTATTATATTAAAAGTTGTTATCAAAGATATTCGGCTTAAAGATACTCAGTCTTCCCTCTTCCCTTCCCTAATATCGAAGATTTTTATCTTTGCTCTACAAAAGATGGTGTCATTCCAAGTGTACTAAAATGTGAAAAACAAGAAAAATGGCAAGGTCGCCAGAGCTTGCGGCGAGAAGGAACAAGGTAAGTGCAAGCTTATTAGTTTGCTTAGAAGCGGATCCAAGATTTGAAGTCTATGGTTCCCAATGAACCCGTACATCCTAGGCTAGATCCGCCACTAAGCTTGCTTTTCATTTGTAACATGGGCTTGTTTGTTATATCAGTTGAATTACTCAAAAAGCAGGTCACAGCAGTTCTCTTAACATGACAACTGAACCTATGAACACACCAATCACTCAAAAGATATACAAAGCCTAAACGAAATGAAAATCCTCAATCACTCGCACATTATAAAAAATAGTAACTTATGAACGAGCATTTCACCAAACAAGACCACTTAATCGTTACTCATTAGCAGTAATTTTCAGAGACACAATTGTGCCGCTTACCCTCATAATAACCTTTCTAGCTGGTGTAGAAAGCCGTAAATCATAGATGCTTATGCTACGGTCACTGCAAGAAAGATCAACTATCAAACAGTAAGTAGCTGCAGGCCAAAAATTGGATTACACTTGGAAATTTGCGCGCATCAATTCCAATGTAGTAACTGAACAGCTACTGAAATTACAATGAAAATCTTAGAATTAACAAGCACGGCATTTGCTATTCTAAAGACCATTCACAAGTACCATCAAAAGAGCAAAAGCACAAACTAATCAAGCGTTCAAAGCAAAACCAACACAAGAATAATTTTCAGTACACCTTTATAGTTGCAATATTTTATTGAATTTGCCATAAGCATTGGGAAGATTCATGCACTTCCACTAATTAATATTTAAGTTTGATTTGAAGACAAAGAAGCTGCAACAACCGCTGCGTAAATGTTTGTCCAAGACATTAACAACATGGATGCACATAATAGTGAATTTTCAAAAGGATTAGAGATATTTAACTCAAGAGAAGTTATATCCGAAAAAGGATTCTATTTAAACATGTATACTACATGATTGGAAGATGTAGATACCCGTGCAAGTATCAGAAGAAAAAGAAAAGATCATGGAAACCACCTAGGGTTTAATTACCTTAAAAAGGAGCATCACATACGAAAATATGAACTAACAAACGATAGATTTATTCTTTTTCATAAGGAACAACGATAGATTGATTACCTCGACTAAAAAGTATATTGCGCCACATAAAACAAAAGACTCAGTTATGCATCTGGGAAGGAAACTTATAAGAAGCCCTTCAATCCTTTCCCAGCAAACAATAAGGAAAAAAAAGAAAGAAGGCTCTAGAGTCTTAAGGAATGAAAATTGAAAACCTTGCCGATGTTGCCAAGAGATTAGGTTCCCCTGGATTAAACCGAACAGATGTAACTGTATCTTTCCCCCATACAAAACTATTAACCGGCTGAGACCTGGTTCACAAGATGAGTAAAATGCGTTAAAAGCTGCAAATACCTGGCAGCAGAAAAGGTATGAGAAATGGTGAGCAAACCTGTTATGGTTCCAAATGTCAACTTGAGCACCAGCTGTGGCAAAAAGATCACCATCCCATTGGTGGTCAACACCCCTGTGAAATGACAACATCAGTAGCAGTTTGAAGCTATGAAGTTAGAGAAAAAACAAATAAAGTTATTATGATAAACTTCAGTTAATCATCTTGAAAGTGCAATGATGCCAAACAACATACCAGAATGCATTCTTCCAAACATGAACAGCCAATGGCTGAGAACAAAAAGCATTCAGTTCGTTAGACAACCTGGCACACCAAGTTCATGCATGGAAAAGAACAGAATGCTTGAACTGCATTCACCTGGGATGAGTCACCCAACTCCATTAGAGTATCAACAGGAACTTTCCAGAGCCTAACACTACAGCAAAGTAGCCCAAAGCACAGTGGGTCAGATATAGTATAGGAATATTTTCAATATAAAATTATGCATCCATGCCTGCAATAGTTCCTGAGAAAACTTACGTACAATCAGTTCCACATGATACAAGAATAAGGCCATCTGTGGACACTGTCAAACCACGTACTGCACCTTGGTGACCAGGAAACTGACGTACTGTCCTCCTATTGTTTTGCAAAAAAATTTGGGCACACAATCATAACAAGGTTCATGGCTGGGATCAAAAGAAACTCAATAGAACACTGATGAACAGTTCATCAAGTAATGGGAACTGAAAAACATAGGCACTTAAAAATCGACTAACATGCTTCTATTTGTCTTCTATTTGTTAGTCACAGATGAAAAACTGCATATAAGTTCAAGAATTTAAGGTTACTAACGTCCTACTTGAAGATAAAGAAAATGCAAACAGAGAAAACTCCCCCATCAGACTGATCTAAGGCGCAAAAAAGGAGAGTTTTCATATTTCAACCGCTTATACTACTAGGATGAAACATCAAAAAGAAGTGCAAAACATGAAAAATTGGAAATAAAGATATGTCATACAGCTTCTGTCATATACCAGAAGTAACATGGAATTAAGAAATCCCCAGTGCATTGTGAATTAGTAGAAGCAATGGGAAAAGAAATATTTCTTTAGTACTCCAAACTAATTAAAAATCAGGTCTTGATCAAATATTAAAGTATATCACATTCATACTTCATGGTAACGTAATTAAATCATATCTTTGAGTCACACAAGCTTTTAAATGAAAACGGTACTATTGATCTAACCATCTAAGAGATTCTTACCATAGAATACTGCATAAAGGTTATAGAAGATCACACTTATAATAAAATGCCAAGTAACTAAATACATGCTAGCCAAGAAATACAATCCAAGTAGTAACTAAAACAATTACATTGCATATCTACCTGGTAGCCAAATCCCATAGGCGAACATCTGCAAGAGCACAAAAGATTTTCGGAAATCCGGCGTAATCAACAAATATAATTTTAATATTCTCAGCCAGAAATACCTCGACACATTATTTTCAAGGTTAAAGTTTTAATTTTTTTTTAAAAAAACTAAATGTATCATCAAAATGAAATAGATTTGAAGCTAAGCAAAAAACTAATAAAAAAGAAAGACATTTAGAAAAACATACCACCGTCCATGGAGCCAGAAAATATCCCTTTCAAGTGATTCGGATTCTTTGCCATGCAAGAGACAGCATCAATGTGCCCATCTATTGCTCCAATAAATGGCCTTGCAAATATCTATTAAGTATAACAAAGAAAATTTAAATTGACACACTCAAACTTAAATTTGACGGTATCCTGTGGAATGAGTCAGGTACGCAAACGCTGGCATGGACACCATGGTTATAAAAAAAATTGACATACTCAAACAAAAAATAAAACAATGAAAATCAAATAAGGAAACAGGAATTACCTTCTCTAATTTTGCTGCAGTCACAGCGCGAACATATTCCACTGCCTTCTCTTGAGGTCGAAGGTTGGGATCAAAATTCCGAAAAACTCTCTGGTCAGCATAGATCACTATGTGAGTCAATATTTTGAAGACAATGAGGACCGTGTGATGCATAGAGTGAAAGAACAATTTCCCAACACAAAATAAAAAAAAAATTACACAAATGAAAAGAGTAACCAAACCTGAAGGTCCTGACTGCGTTCACGAGTAAACTCATCTGTAGACCGAGATATCACCTTCAACCGCATATTTGATCTCTTCACCTACAACCTCAACTTGATAGTAACCAAAATTAATCTCAGTCCACCCTCTGATGACTTATAATCTTAAACAGTCCAGAACGTATAATTAAATAATGAAGATATTGACTATCACTAATATACTAACTATAATCACAACCATCAACCTCAAATTAACAACTTTTTTTTTATAACCCCCGTGGTATCCAGGTCAGCTTTTGCGCACCTCGACGGAAACCACGGGATAATTATTACCTAACACCAGCAATAGATACCAGTTAACTCTGTCCACCAAGATTAGGACAGATAAAAACAGTCAGCTAGAGTTTTTTATCTCCGCTAGGATCAGGTAGGGATTTGAACCTGAGATCTCACGTCTCAACCCACTTCATGACCACTAAGTCACACCCTTGAATGCCTACATTAATCGAATCAACCGATTTCATGTGGCACTGACATTAATTGATTTTTTTAATAAGCATATTGTCTGGAGCAGCTTGTGTCCAGCTGGACTAATTCCAACGGATACTTGCAACAGGTATGAGGTAACTGTGTCCACCAAGACTATGACAAATGAAAAAAAATCACCTTAAGTGTTTTTTTGTCTCGGTTGGAATTTACATTAATTGATTTCTAATACTTAAAATTAAAACAATTTAGTACATCGTTTATTACATGGGAAGCATATGTGAATCCAAATCAATCACAAAAAGATAAATCACAGTGCGGAGCTTACAGGTGATGATGGTGGACGGAGCAAGTACTTAGCCGGCGGGATAGTGGTGGTTATTCAGCGACCAACTATGGGCAAATTTGAAGCCGGCGCTAGGGGTGGCAACCGGTCCGGGTTACCCGGGAAAACCGGCCCATTTCACCCGGACCGGAACGGACCACGGGAA
>JBDJHY010000102.1:14977220-14987385 GCA_039654485.1 Withania somnifera | reverse complement strand
TAAGCCTTTTTGAGGGGAAAAAAGACTAACAGGTCCACCATTGATCAAAATAGAATATTTCACAGTGGTGATACTATACTTGATCCACCTGATCCATTTTTCACCAAACCCCATTTCCTATCAAGTACTTCATCGGCTAAAAGTGCAGCATCTGTGATCTGTCTTGATTGGATGAAAGCATTCTGATGCCCCGAAACCAACTTCCCAATTACCTCCTTCACTCTTTCAGCAAGTACCTTAGAGGCAATTTTATAGACACTACCAATTAGACTGATTGGTCTGAAGTCTCACAGCTCAACAGCTCCTTTCTTTTTAGGAATAAGAGCTATTAATGCGGCATTACATGATCTGACCAATTGACCTGCTTGCTGATAATGACGAAGGGCTCCCGGAACTTCTAGCTAGATAACATCCCAAGCCTTCTGGAAGAAAGCCATGGCATTGGGGCCAGGGCCTTTGTCTGGTGCACATTCTTTGATGACTGCTATGAGCTCAGATTCTTCAAAGGGTGTTTTCATCCACACTCTTTCCTCTTTCGACAAGTATGATACACAATCAAAATTTGAAGTAGGCCTCCATGTTTCATTTTCTGTGTACAGCTGTGATAGAAACTTAGTATCTCTCCCCTGATCACTTCTTTGTCTTCGATTATGTCATTGCCCACTTTCAATCTATCAACACAATTTGACCTTTTATTTGAGTTAGAAATCTTCTGAAAGAACTTAGTGTTTCTATCCCCTTCCTTTAGCCAAAGGCATCTGTATTTTTGCCTCCAAGATACTTCCTCAGCCTTGGCCATTCGCTGGAATTCTCTTTGTAAATCCATGAACGTTTGCTTTTCATCCATTGTTTGGATTCTGCCTTCTGTAGATTGTTGTAGAAGAAGCAAGTCATTTAGAGGTTTGTCTTTCTTTGTTTCTATCTTCCCAGTAAGATCCTTCCTCAGGAGCTTCAATTTTTGTGCAACAACAGTCTGTAGTGCCATTTACTTCATAACTTCGCCACCATGCTTTTAACTTGTCGATGAATCCCTCCATATTCAGCCACATATTCTCAAACTTAAAGCAAGAGTGATTGAATTCCCGGTCACTGCATTCCAGCAAGATTAGGAGTGTGATCAGAAATTACCCGCGGAAGGACTAGTTGCTTAATTTATCTGAACAGCTCCCCTGGCCTTCCTCTCCCCTCCGTCATAAGTTCACCGAACATATCAATCTTTTTGCTTTTGTTTCCCCCTTCTTTTTCGATTTTTATCCCCTCCTGTTGAATTTGTCTTCTCCACTCCATTCTTAGGATTATGTCCAAGATTTCATGCTCAAACCCATTTGCGTTAACCCCAAAAACCTTGCATGCTCTTCCCGATACTAGTTTTGTCCACTGGGATGTATTGATGACTGTAAGGCTCTGTGCTAGTTGATCATCAGAGTCATGCCATGGAAGAGCAAGGTGATCATGTAGAAATTGGGAAGAAAATTCAGAGTCAGAGTCACTAACTGTTGGTGGGATTATACCTGTAACTTGTCTTTCAATGATGATGGGAGGGATGTTTATATCAGCTTCATCATCTGCTTCAATTTCTTCTTCTGGTCGTTGATTGGTGTTAGGATTCTGTGGATGGGATTTTGGGTCTTTCATTCCAGATGCTGGAGGCAAGGGTGAATTAGGAGTGGCGATGATTGGGCCTTTATTGCCAGAAGTTGTTTTCTCTTCCTTTCCTTTTATTTCTGAAGTGCTTCTTAAGTTTTTGGCTTTGTAATAAGTTTGGTCCAGACCTTTTGTGCCTGAAGGCCCAACGTCCTCTCTAATTCCCTGTTTAGTTGTTTGGGCCAGGTTTGACCAAAAGTCAGAGTTTAAATTTGAATTTTTATTAGCTGGCACTTCACACCTCTTGCCCTTCACGTGCTTATCTAGGGGCAGAACTGCAGATTCACATACTTTACCGTTCACATGCCTGTCGACTGTAGTAGCTTTTGGAAAATTCACCGTCACCTCTTTTGGATTCAGTTCACAACTCCGGTGATCCTTTTTCCGGCAGGATGAACATGTTCATCTAGAAGGATGAAAACATTGAAAGCCCATTCTCCCAATTCAACATCGACTTTGCTTGGGATCTTCAATAATGATGCTTGAACACAAATCCGGGCCCAAATCTATTGCGATTTATCCTTTGTTTCAAAATCGATTCCTATGAATCCACCACATAGATTTACGATGGCTCTGAAAGTACTTTCTGACCATGCACATAGAGGAACCCCAAAAGCTCTGACCCATTTATGCTCAGGTTTCCGATTTGTAGAATTTCCTCCGGACACCGGTGACCACCACTTCAACGTTAGTTTTCTCCCGTTCCAAAAGCATTCTCACGCTTTGACCCTCGTCGCTTCTTGTGTAGGTTAAACAGAAATTGGTTATGGGCTAGCTGTGTGATTTTGAGACTAGACATGACTTTCCATCTCTTTGTGAACCAAGACTGAATCACCTCCGTTGAAGCTGTCAATGAGACATTTGGATAGGAATTCTGAACTGCTAGCTTTGTCTTGTAAGTTGATTTTGATCAGATTCCCTGTTTCTACTATAGATTGTAGCTTTGGCTCTGACCACTCTACTTTGCTGGACGCTTCCATGAAAGATTTCTCTGGTGTGACATGGTGTTGTATGAATTTTGGCTGTCCCAAAAACTGCAAAATCCTCCCAGAGATGTTCCTTCATCCATTGCTGTATTCTTCTTCTGGAATTACAGCGGAAGATTTTTTGTCACCCAACAGAGCCTCTATCCTCACATACCGACCATAAAAGTTGAAATTTTGATGCACCCTGTAAATACAAGCTTCAATCCTCCGTCCCCATCTTCTGCAAAGGTTTCCAGTTCCCAACAATGCTTGTTGAAGTTGCTCACATACCCATATGAGATTTATCTCGTCAATTTTTAGGCGACATGTGAAGAGTCGATTTTTCTCCAATAATAAAAACCATCTGTTACGATTCTCGCTAATATCTAATAGCTCAAAAGACTTCGCTCCAGCAAGGAAGAAGAGTTTTCTGGTCATGATAGTCCCGTCTGGTTTATTTTTTGCATGACATTTAAGAAATACTCTCTCCATCCTAATTTAATTGTTGTTTAAGTTCATTTTACACCCATTAAGAAAAAAGTGCTCTCTTTATAGCCATTAAGAAAAATAAAATACAAACTACTATTTACTAAAAGGCTTTTATTTATTAGATACTTTTTGAGAATTGAGTAATATTATAACAAATTATACAACAAAAACAACATACCCAGTATATTACCACACACCATGGTGTCTGGTCTGGGGAGGGTAGAATGTACGCAGTTCATACCACTACCTAGGTCAAGTAGAAAGGTTGTTTCCAGAGGACCCTCAGCTCAAGAGGGAACAATATACAAAATATAAAATATTAAAAAAATGAAAATATAAAATATATATAAAATATAAAAAACGCATAATATGTTGGCATGAAATAATTTTAAGAAAAACAATAAGCAATAAGACAATTAAAACAATAGGATAACAACAAATGCAAGGCTATCAACACATATTAGTAAACTCATTCTACATGAAGCAACAAACCTACCCAAAACTCTGGGAGCCAAACTCTACAGCTAAGGTACTATTACTCAAGCCCCTACGGCAGAAACCTACCACCCAACAAAACTAACCTCCAAACCTACTAACCTACTACCCTAATACTCGTCCTCCACGTCTTTCTATTTAGGGTCATGTCCTCGATTAGCTATAACTCCTTCAAGTCCTGTAATACCACCTCTCTTCAATATTTTTTCGATCTACCCCTTCCTCTGCTGAATCTATCCCTCGCCAACCTCTCAAATCTCCATACAAGGGCATTCTTATCCCTCCTAAGCACATGTTTGAACTATCTCAATCTCTTGAACTAACATTTTATCTTCCACCGCACTCACTCCCACCATGCCTCTAATAACCTCATTCCTGATCCTATCACACCTAATAAACCCACACATTCATCGCAACATCCTCATCTCCGCAATCTTTAACTTCTGAATGTGAGAACTTTTAACTGGCCAACACTCTACCCCGTACATCATAGCTGGTCTAACTGTTACTCTGTAAAACTTGTCTTTCAGTTTTAAGGGAACTTTCTTATTGCACAAGGCCCTAGATGCGAGCCTAGCCTCAATTTTATCCACATCGCACCGATACGGTAGGAAGCATCCTCATCAATCTCTCCATTACCTTGGATCTAGACCCCAGATACTTGAAACTATCTTTCTTACAGATAGCCTAGGTATCCAACTTCACTATCACGTCCTCCTCCTACTCCATCTCACTAAACTTGCACTCCAAACACTCCGTCTTGGACCTGCTCAATTTAAACCCTTTAGACTCAAGAGATTCTCTCCAAACCTCCAACGTAGCATTAGCTCCTCTTTGGGTTTTGTCAATCAAAATTGTGTCATCGGCAAACAGCATACACCAAGATACCTCGCCTTGAATTTCCTGCGTCAAAGCATTCATCGCTAATGCAAATAAAACCGGGCTAAGGGTCGATCCTTGGTGCAACCCATGACAACTGGAAAATGGTCAGAATCTCTTCCCACAGTTCTCACACGAGTATAATTTGTCATAATAATTGCACCGAAGATGTAAGAATGTCGCTCCAAAATTATCCAAATTACCAAAATGTATAACACGAATAATATAAAAGGTAATTTGTAAGAAACAAGAAGAGATTATACAAATTTTCTAACTTGAGCACCAATTTCAAAGGCTCATGTAACTTAAGAAAAGAAAAGGAAAAATGGAGGAAGAAGATAACATAATATAGTAGGCCAGAAGCTCATGATATAAAATTATTGTTACCCCTGTAAGGACCAAACTTACTCCCTTATATTACAACTATTATACAAAACTGAGAATGAAAAATTTGGTAGTCTTTATCGGGGTAAATCCGAAATTCCAATTCTTTAGTGATGTGAAGTTGCCACACATGGCAATTGATGTAGTCTTTTTCCTGCAAATTCCCAATTTACCCTCACTTTTTTTCTTAAGACCACACCCACTTGGACCTTTGTAACTGGTGTGACTATATTTATATGAATCTCTTCTTACCACTTATTAGATTACCTTTTAGTTAATAATTCGCAAAAAACATCTAATAAAAAATGTACTTTAGTAAATAATACCTTGTATTTATTGTTTTTCTTAATGGACATGAAAATGCTAAAACAATAATTAAAATGGGATCGATGCAGCATTTTTTTCAAGGGGTGAATAAAAAAATAAACATGACATGTAAAATGGTTCAAATGGAGTCCTTTATTGATGTACTTTAATTATTATTTATTAATACGATCTTAAATTATTTTTTATTAATATTCATATAAGATAAATATTAAGTTAATCTGTGTAAAGGCTTTAAATTAAGGTTATAACTATTGTGATATAAACTAGAATTTATTGAATTTTTTAGTTGTATTAAATTATTCTACAAACATTCTTGTAATATGAAATTATGAGTGAAATTAAAACATAATAAATATCAAAATAAATATATTTCTATCTATAATTTATAAGTTACATGCTCATAAACTCATAAAAAAATGCCCAAAAAATTTTTATTTATGATCTTCGTTGAGTTGTAATTTTTTACATATTTAAATCATGTTAGTTCATAAAATATGGAATCACTTGTGTTCTTTTGATATTTTCTAATTCTCCAGCTAAACTTTTTTCCCCATAAATAATTGTTTAATTACAATCATCTAAGCATATGATTAACAGCTTAGAGAATTGTGAACACTTGTCAACAAGACTGTATAACGTACCATTAGATCATATTCATTACATTAGTAAAAAAGTATAATATAAATTATACTTCTGTAATTAAAATTATTACTTTAACATCTTGAACTTGGGTAGGGGCTTAGAACGGGCCTCGTGGAACTAGTATAGTAGTAATATGCACAGGTAAGTGAATGACTTGTAAAAAGATAACAGAAGGTACATATGTACAATAGCAGTTGCCGATGCACAAAGTAATCAGAACTCTAAACAAAGCATGAACAACACAAACTGTATAGGAACACGTAGTAGTCTTCTTCTGAAACCTTGCAAAACTTAAGAAATGAAGGAAAATAAACCTGCCGTTTTCCATACTCTTGTGAAATTTCTCCAGCTAAGTTCCTGCAGAAATAGTCCGTTAGCCGATACTTGAGGGGTAAAGCGGATTTGGAAAGAATTGAGAAATAAAACACATGAATTCACACACAAAGTAACATATATAGAATTAGTATCTTAATATTGAAATGGAACACAATCAGCCATCTCATGCATTACAATGGACAACTAGCATTAACATCACATAACCATATAGATAAACATCTTTGGATGTAGCTAATGGTGATGTTCCGGTTAGTTAGCGTCTAAACCAGCTAATCCATTGGACAGCTTACTAAATCCCGTAGACACAGGTTCAAGATAATCCTGCCATTAAGGCTGAAGTAGATGGGCTCACACTGAATGTCATAACTGGGATTCGGGCTTGGGATCTCCATGTCAGTACTCCTACAGATCAACCCCCAACACTTGGAAGAAGGACATGGATACACTTCACTACTGCCAAAAACTCCATTCCCCTAAAAAACGAACCAGAACTCTAGCAAATATATAGAGTTTATTTCCTGATCCTACATCAACTTAACGCGCATGACGCAACTTGCTAGATACTATGTTTCACAAAACAGCATATGCCAGAGATTTTATGCACATGCTCATGTGTCCCATTGATGTCCGCCAAGACTGGGAAATAGTATAAAGACAAATATGAGCCTGTTCAACAGCTGTAAAGTACACAGAAGATGCAGATTTTCTGAAGTCATTTCTTGGTTAGCTATTCCAAAATAAGTTTAAACAATCGTAAATAATAATATTTTTTTAGAGAAACATCTATAGATGGGGAAAACAGAGAGGAGAATTAGGACAGTTGAGTAAGAGTTCAATAAGACAAATGTTACTAGCTGTCATACCTAACGTATTCATGTCCCCAGGAACCAATATCACCTTGAGAACCCAAGAGTCTATACTTCAAGCTCTCCTGTAAGAACCAATAGAATTGATAATAGCCATAACATATATGAAAAAGTTGTTAATGTTCACATAAGCACGAGTAACAGCATATCACACATGCACAATTATTAAATACACCAAAAAAAACACATACCCTTTCTCCTTCAGCAGACATTGTCAGAGCTAAAACAGAAAGTATATCTGCCAGAAGTTTCTGCATGCAATTGAAATTCCGTGAAGTGAAATTTGTTCAACTTTCAAAACAGTTAAGAGCTATGCCAGTTTCATACCTTAACATCTGAGTCTGGCATTTTTTCGTAATATCCCTTCAATGTTCCATAGTGGGGACGCAAGAACTTTAATGGTTTTGGAACTGATGTCATTGAGCTTGTTGCTGTACGAATTTCCTGTCTATAACAAAGGAAAGATGAATAAGCAAAAGAAATAAAAAAGAAATGTCCTTGCTTATGTAAGGAAAGACTCTCAAAAGATTCAAGGATCGAAGATTTAAATCGGTATCTGATTTCTCATTCAAACTGAAGTTTAGAGCTATAAACACACAATAGAAAAAAGTGGTACAGTTTAATCTTCCACTGATACTTCCAGGATACAACATTGATACCAGTTTAATCTTCCACTGATATTTCCAGGATACAATATTGAAATGTGCATACTTCATATGCATGTAGTGCATGCTAATTCTCCAAAGTGCTATCTTACACATGCATATATTCATTTTCCATCAGTTGTCTTGTCTAATTGATTGATATCTAAACTCTGTAAAAAGGTGCATGCAGCTCTTTCTGAAAGAGTTCCCAAAAGACAGCTAACAATAAAATTGCAACTAATCATTCAATATTCAAAGAACCCTTGTTCTATTACAGGTCTACTTAGCATGTATGCAACCGATTCTTCTGGGGAAAGGAAAAAAGAAGATAAAGGGGGAATATGAAACCATCTTAAGCTGCTATTACCGATAATGCAATAAGGCACCTTAAAGCACAAAAGACAACTTCTACCACGCAGTTCCAATACTTGTGTGTCCCCAGATTTGCGTCAAAACAACATAGCATGCAACAGAAATGAATTCAGAATACCAAGCCCCAAAACCTAATAAGGTCCCAAGTGAAAAGCAAGAACAATAGCAACAACACCTAGCGTAATCTCACAAGTGAGGTCTAGGGAGACTAGTGAGTAGATAGACCTTACACACCTTGGAAGATTGACAGTTTGTTTCCAATAGACAACAAAATCAAGAACCTTCACACTATTTAGCATTTACAGCTGTCATTAACATTGTTCAAATCACATGGGAATTCAGCAGCTCACCTCAACAACTACCCGTTTAATCCCAAACTAGACCGACTTAATTAGGTGGATCCTCAATATCCACATACCCAGTAAATAAAAATTCGTAAACTACAAAAGTAAGGGTGAAGAAAAATACCTCATACTCTCAAGAGCAACCTTCTGTAATCCTGGATCAGCATCTTGAACTCTCTCCACATAAAGTTCCAATTGCTGCTTCAATGCCAAATCCTCCTCCGACTAATCCCATCAAAATCAATAAAAGAGAGAATCAAAACATAAACTAACCAATAAAATTTCAAATTCTGATTCCATCATAATTCTATCAACACAACACCCCTATTTCTTGAAAATATTGTAACAACTAACAAGTCACGAATCAAAGCTTCAAAATTTTAAAATGTTGATTCAATTCTAACTCTCTCAGGACAACACCACTTTTTCTCGCAAAAACTGTAACAACCAACAAATCATGAATTAAAGCTTCCAAATTTTAAATTTTGATCCCATGATAACTCTCTCGTCATAATTACCACTACTTCTGGAAAAATTGTAAACAAATATCTAAAATCCACGTATTAAAACTTTCAAATTTTGAATTTTGATTCCATTTATTACTCCTTCAGCACGAAACCAAAAATTTGCAATAACCAACTAGTCAACAATTAAATTTTGATTCCATCATCACTCTCTCAGCTCAATTACCACTTTCTCACAAAAAAATTTGTAATAACTAACAAGCAGTGATGAGTTAAAGCTTCGACTTTAGTTGGAGTATCACTTACAAGATCTTCATCTTTCTTATCATCCTTCTTCTTAGGGTCCTTAGAAGGAACCTTAATTGTCGCTTCTTCTCTATTGGCCTTGCTTCCACTAGCACCTGTACTGTTTGGATCCGGAGTCTTGGACATTTTTTAGCTAAAACCCTAGCAGAGAAAATGGAAGTAGTATAAGTACAAATTGTCAAAGTGGTGATTGTATCAATTCATACATGAGGGAACATACAGGTAAAAAAAATGATGATAGTTGAACAATGACAGAGACAAGAACAGAGGTTTTCGTCTTCACCAAGCTAAGGTTGTACTTACTAGTTTGGTTTTTTGTTCTAGGACTAGGACCTTGTTATGTTCGCAGAGAGACAAAGGAGGTAAGAACCGGAGCCTGGTACGATTTGTGGGCTTGCCCAACTTTAACGGCCCAATCTATAGTCATATACTACTTTACACTTCTGAGAAAGTTACACTATTACACAAGTAATTGCAAGATAGCACAATTGTTACAATCTTTCATATATAGCATTATTTATTTCAATTTTGACATTTATAAAAATTTAGTATAATTATTACTAAAAATTTATATAATTAAAGTTGCATAAAATTAGTTAGCATGTTTATACCCTGGTCTTGGTCATTCTTCTTTAAAATATCGATTCTATCAATCATTTCATTTCAGCATTAAGTCCCCTGAATAAGTATGTTTATTTATGAAAATATAAACCTTTTCTCTTATAATTATCAATATTATTAATATTTAAGAGCCAATTCCAAGAAACTAAAGACTATTAAAAGAAGAATTATCCAAAAAACTCCACTAAAAATATAGAGTCCTATTTATTAATTAAATAAATAACCTTTTATTTATATAATTTTGTATACATTTTATATAATATAAATATTTTCTGTGTATGTGATATATATTTGGTATAATATATTATTATTAATATTATTATTATATGCTTATCCACGTATTTAAAAAAAAATATCTTATGTATATTAATTTTTTGTATTTTTTGA
>JBDJHY010000102.1:14946684-14957799 GCA_039654485.1 Withania somnifera | reverse complement strand
CTTGAGAGTTGAAAACTTCCACTTGATCACTTGATGTTGCTAATAATTGTAAAATAATAAATTAAAAATTAATTGTGAACAATTATAATTTTTTAGAGAAATATTGAGAAAGATTGATAGAGACTAGAGAATTATTGTGAAAATTTAAAAAATTGAAGTGGTATTTATAGAAAAATTGTTAAAATAAAAGATTTTTTTGAAAAAAAAAACACCAAAAAAGGCCATTTTGGACCGTTTGGCAACGATCCAATTTGCCCCAACGTTCAGATTTGGTATTGAGCCCTACGGCTCTATTCAATTAATTTTACCAATTTGAATTCTTTGACTCGGACCAGATTAAAATCAGACCGAATGACCCAATAACTGTACCGGTCCTATTTAGTTTGCCTTGGACCAGTCCGTTCGGGTAAACTGGACCACCCTTACTTTAACTTACTAGACAACTCAAAAGGCACTTTTTAATTTCCATAAAGTTATACTCCAACTAGTAATATTCAAAGTTATATTTTCTGCGGTTCATGATATCTGTTTTTCGTTCTAGAACTGTTTGGCAGTAATATTTTTATAAGTCAAAAATAATTTTTTTAAGATAATAATAAGGTTTATGTATATGTTATTTTTTTGGACCCTACTAATAAAATTTACTAAGTATACTATATTGTTGTTGGTGGTTCATTATACTTGTTATATTTTTCTGCTTCTTAAGAATACATTAATTAAAAAAGTAATTAAATTAAATTATCCTCCTTTATTTTTTCTTATCTCAATCTAATTCAGTTCTCTTGTTAACCACATTGATCTCTCTTGACTTCAACTAAATTAGAACAAAGGTGGAAACTAATAAGTAATTAATTATGTTTTTGATTTTTTAAGATTACAACTCCAGTTAATTTTAGTAATCACGATAATTGTAATGAATAAGAGAGAGTATTATATTGGTTAGAATAATGTTATATCTAATTAAAGCAAACATATATTGAGTTTAAGTATATCCAATATGACCAAATACATGACAATATCTTTTACTTTTGAACTGCTACAACAGATATAGATGAGATCATAATACATAAATCCATTTCCAACATAGCCCTACCATGTCTCACTTCCAACTTGCAAACTTTCATATCCTTTAGGCCTCTCTCTCTCAATTAAATACCAAAAGAAATCTAGCTATTAAAACAGCCCACGAGCACTTTTCTATTACTAGATTTTTTTCTATGTTCAAAAAAAGACCATCCACAAACCCCTCTTTAATATATATGTTAAAAAAAATTCTCTCTCTCTCTATGTATATACAAGTACCAGACAAAACAAAACAAAAAGAAAATTACAAAAACTCTTTATACAAATTGTGGTGTAGAATAAATCTTTCGTTTTCCACGCTCCTTCCACTTAACACTACTACTAATACTACTTTGAAGTCTTGAACAACAACAACAACAAAAGGGAATAAGAAGACATTTCTCTAAATCTAAGTATAAAACCATTTTGGCAATTTTACTCTCATATTAGCAAATTCTTCGCGTATTACGCTTATAATTATTCCTTCTTACCTTTTTTCGTGTTCCGGTTTAGGGCATGCAAAGCTAAATTCACAAGGCAAAAGTTCAAATTATTGTGTCCTTTTTTCTTTTTTTTGTAATGCTAGCCGTGTCACCTTTGAATAACACAACAGCTATAGATGATAGGGGTAATGAGATGGAAAGTTTCGCAATTGAAAGAGGTGGTGGAGGAGGAGATGATTTCCCGGATTTCATGAGTGAGAATTTGCTGGACAGCATTGATTTTAATGACCTATTTGTTGGGATCAACGACGGAGATGTGCTACCTGATTTGGAGATGGACACTGAGATTGTTGCTGAATTTTCAGTTAGTAGTGGTGACGAATCCGATGTAAACAATTATAGCAGTAGTAATATGTTTACTACCGCTATAAAAAATATTGAACGAAGAGAAGAAATAGTAAAAGCAGCCTCGTTTTCGACATCGGATGTAGGTTCTGGTTTAACGAGCCTAAATCAAGGAGAAGAAATTGTGAGTACTCAAAAAAGTGAAGAATCTCCACTCCAAGTGAATCAGAATATCACCCCAAAAGAAAGTGATAATAAAGGCAAAAAGTCATCCAAGAATAATCTTCCAGGCAAGAGGAAAGTGAAGGTAAAGAGAAAAAAAAAATTCAAAAATATCTCTTATATTATCAGTTCATCTTGTATCTCAAAATCAAGATATGTTTGGTGCATCAACAAATAAGGATGATGACACGACAGTGCAAAAATTATTTAAAACAGTTATGTAAATTAAGCTCTATTACATATTTATGGGCCTTCACGAGAAACGTAGATGTCCTATGTTACGATTTGTACGAATTAACTAAGTTATTTTTTCGATATGGATTTTATTTTTTCTTGAATTGTGTGAAGGTGGACTGGACGCCAGAATTGCACAGAAGATTTGTACAAGCAGTAGAGCAACTAGGTGTAGATAAGGCAGTCCCATCAAGAATTTTGGAGATTATGGGAATTGATTGTCTCACTCGCCATAATATTGCCAGTCATCTTCAAGTATGGAAAACATAATCTTAATTTCTCTTCTTTTTACTTTAGATTTAATAATTTTTCAACTTTTTTTTTAGTAACAGAACTTTACTACTATATGATTTTATAGATTTGGTTTAGTAACGATGCCAAATGAAATGGTCCTCGTAGATAGTTGTTTCATGGCATTTGGAAAAGAGAAAAGTGAGAATTAATATTCCTACTCTTTGTTAGTTTCTTCTTTTATTCTCTATCCCAAATGGTATATTATTTTCTTTAAAAGAGAAAACCAGATCTGATGATTTGAAAGTTTTCAGGCTTTGCTCGAATTGGAAATATTTTAGGGCACAGAAAAAATCAACTGAAGAGCCTCTTTTTTTTTTTTTTCTGTTTCTTTTGGGTTATAAATTTTTAAGCAGATATGAACAGACTAATTAATCTAGGGTCAACAAAATGACTTGCTAAGTTGTTTGTAACCAAGTTCAAGTAGAGATGCTCCCCAATTTTTTCTTTACGATTTCAAAATAGAATTTATTTGAGAAATGACTTGTAATGAAAGTACAAAATGTGTCCTTCACTCCTCCATCATGCTCAATTAATAATACAAATATATAAATTAGCTTGACTTAATTCGTCTCTAATAACTACTTAGTGTTATCAAATAATTGTTAACTGTTGGATGCAGAAATATCGATCCCATAGGAAACATTTGCTTGCCAGAGAAGCGGAGGCAGCGAGTTGGAGCCTCAGAAGGCAAATCTATAGTGGTGCAGCCGCGGTAGGAGGGGTAGGAGGTAAGAGAGACATGAGCCGCTGGCCAATACCTACAATTGGCTTTCCTCCTCCCCCTCTTTCTTCTCCTATGGCATCTCCAATGCCTTCTCATTTTAGACCCCTACATGTATGGGGTCATCCATCCGTCGACCAATCATATATGCACATGTGGCCTAAACATCTAGCACCTTCTCCTTCTCCGCAGCATCCATCACCAGCATGGGCTCCTCTTCATCATCTTCCTCCTCCACCACCTTCAGATCCTTCTTTTTGGCATCCGCATCATCAGAGAGTAAGTATGTTTTAAAAATTATTTAATGCTAATATTCTTAACATGTTTTTTTAACTCGATTCTTTTAATGGGTCAAATACATTAAAAAAAAATTGATAATAAGTGACGGTAAAAACTTAAATTTAGAACTCCAATTTATTCTGATATAATATTGAAGTATGTGTATTTTATTTAAAACCATAAATTAGTAGAGAAAGTATATTTTTATTTATGTAGCTTAGAGAAAAAGAGAGGACGCTCTAGTATAGAAGCCATCCCATAAGATATTGAACAACTATGTGAATTTTTCAATCTAGAGGGTATAACTTGAAAATTATTTAAACAAATAACTTTTAACAAACTATACTGGGGATACTATTTTAGTACTATAACGAGTTTGACCTAAAAAAAACTTCTAGACACTAGACAGTGTAGTGGAAATAATTGTGTTTGATTATATGTATGAAACTATGAATAAAATGGCAAATTCTCCTTTTGTATTGTTGCAGGTACCAAATTCTCTTACACCAGGAACTCCTTACTTTCCAGCACCTATAGCACCAACAGTAACTATATTTTCAATCAATTAATCATTGCTCTTTTGAATTTCTTTTGCCATTTTGCACCCAGTATACATTACTCAGTTTGAGACCTCAATTAATTTGAATTAATAATGCGAAAGGCTTATTAAATGGGAAGGTATTCCCTACCTAAGGCTCGAATCCGGAGCCTATAATTAACACGGAGGAATCTCATCGATTATACCATAATTTATGTTGGTCGCTTTGAATCATTACTTATGAAAAAGTGTACAATTTAATATACGCGTATATATATACACACACTATCGTATGCTTTTTGGCTTACATAGTCGAACCAAAATTATTTTGATGCAGAGATATCCGGCTGCTCATCATCCAGTACCGGGCGTACCACCCACAGCGCATGCCGTGTACAAAGTAGACTATCCTGGCATTGGCGTTCGAAGTACCGCTCCTCCAGCACAACCTCTACCTAAACCTCCTTGCGACTTTCATCCTGTATGTCGTCCTTCTCTTAATTTCTCAATTAAAGTATTTTTTCCTTATTGATAAACTATCTTATGAAGCTTCATGCATAATACAAATTTGCTAAAAGTCACAATAAACTAACGCACATTGATTTTACATTGCCACTCAAACTTTCAACTCCAGGCCTCCCGTAATGATGGATGTTTGGTAAAAATTCTTGTCATGTTTTCTATAAGCTTGTGGAACAGTTTGTTCAATTGATCACATGAATTAATATGATACCACTCATTGGTTCTCAAACATGACATTTATACTTGCAAGTTGCTGCACAACTCCATATGCATGAACTTGCAGAATTTGTTAGCTAGATCAACGCATTGAATTTAATCACCTTCTACACGGTAATTAATTTGTACTGTCCATAACATGTAAAATTAACAATGTGGAAACGAGGCTGGTACGTAACCTACTACAACATCTGCGATTGTTATACTTGCTTTTTTCCCCCATTTAGACCATCATTGTTGATATATGTGTCATTGTATTAGTTCTCATGTTCAACAGGACAGAAGCACAGTTTTATCTGAATAATTTTGTTTTTCCTAATTAAATATTTGTTCCATAAGTTTGTGTTTGGAAAATGTGTTATTGACAACTTGTGTGTGGACATTGATGGACAGTCAAAGGAGAGCATAGATGCGGCTATTGGAGATGTTTTATCAAAACCATGGCTGCCACTTCCCCTCGGACTCAAACCTCCGGCTGTCGACAGCGTACTAGGAGAATTACAACGTCAAGGGGTACCTAAAATACCACCAACTTGTGCATAGTCGTTATTAACGAAGCAGCTAGCAAAGCGTGTGGAATTTTTTGGGGTCACTTGGGTACGTACATACGTAACCAAGGAGCCCTTCAATTCGACGACATTTCCTGCACTTATTTAGATGCATGAAGATGATCAATTCAATCCAGATCGAAAGTCATCAACATGGTCTATATTAATGCAGTTTTTTCCCTCGTATATTTTTATATCAGAAAACTTTTCATTTGTCGTGTCCTATTATGTTCTTGTTTTGCTATGTACAAGAACATGTTTTAACTTAACAATGGGGATTTGGACATGCATGAACTGTGGTACTATCTTTTTGTGATGATGTAATCACCGGTTTGATAAATATTAATATATCTAATAATAGCAAGAGCTTCTTGTAATTAAACTTATAACTCCCAATATTTTCTTCTTAATTCAATTCCTGTCTTTATCTGGACAATTTATAAGTACTCCAGTAGTCCAGTGTATTATTGTATAAATATTTGCAAAGAGGTATGAAGGATCTAATTTTGAACCCAAGGAATGTAAATGAAGCAATCACACAATTCAACATGATCTAACATGATTATATTATATACAATCTGATACTATTGTACTTAAATAATGCGTTTGAACGTAATTAAGGACAGAAACCACACTCAGTATCTAATTACATGTGTACATACAAATGAACGAAAGAAATAGCTTAGTCAAAAACAGAAGGATATCGTAAGCAGCCTTAGAGTAATCGCTCAAAAGAAAGGTGAAAATAACTCAGAGGTACTTGAAATGGTTAAAATATTTCATGCATTATCAAAACGAGAATATATGGATTAATTAATTAAAATTAGAGTTCATAAATGTCTTTCAAAAATTAAACCAACCTTAACCAACGTTACGGTACAGCCACTCACATGGAACTATATATATATTAGGTAATTTTCAGTTTCCATAGAATCAAAGAGGTATATACCCCCGAGAGAGAAAATCACTTCTGGAGCCTTGGAAAAAAACAAGAACAACATGTGGCTAGATATTCTTCAATTTTATTACTATATATTGTTATTTCTTTATCTTGGTTATTTTGCTGTTTTGGTTTTACCTTAAACACCTTTTATTTCTTTCTTTATTATTATTTTCATCATACTTTCCTATTATGAAATTTCTTTCAAAACTATTATGAAAAATATCTTTTTGAGTCGAGGGTTTATCATAAGCAACCTCCCTCCTTCAAAAAATAGAGATAAGATTTGTAGATATATACTTACGATCCTCAAAATTATAACTATGGTAACTTATGTCTAGCTAAGTTATGTTTCAATTGTACATTTAGGTACAGTGGATTATTGCAATGCATTCATGCTGCATGTCACTCATAATTTAAAGCACAATGTACAAAAAAAATAAAAATTAAAAAATGAAACAATTGTGATTTCCTCACAGCAAAGGATTCTGATCATTAATATAAGCAAGAGATTTCATAGAATTGTGGTTCATTGATGATGGTCCTCATAGTTAGTTAATTATTATTAGTTCAATAAAAAAATAGAGAAGTTTAATTAACTTTTACATTCATCTATATATAGCTTGATATCACAACCCGAAAATATTCATAACAAATATTGTTCGCTTCGCCTAATAGCCCTCATAAATTTATTACATGACCTTCATAACTGAGACCAAATTAAAAATGTGTGTAGTTTGTGGAATTGTCCTATGTTTATAAAACTTTTCACTTCCAACTCTAGAAATTTGTCTAAAATGTTATATGCATCTCTTCTTAAAAAGCTTGCATGCCATTTTGGAATTAGGTCTATCAATGATATTCTTTTGTTTGACCATGCTCATCTGCTTGCCCTTCGTCAGGGACGTCATACTCAATGAAGTTGACACATAATATGCTAGATTATAACAAAGCAATTGCTCTAATATTTTAAATATTTTTTACAGGACTTTAACACCTCATATATATTAACTAGAATTTCAAGAAACATGGGTAGGTCTTAATTTGTTTGTTTTAACTATTATTTGGACAGTGAACAATATTTTTATTGACCATATATTTTTTGAATTCTCTTTAAATATTTGAACTTAACTATATATTGTGACTTATAATATTTTTTATATAATTTTTAAATATATAAATTAAATTTTAAAATTGTAAATTTAAACATATAAATATTAGTTATTTTGATATTCATACTCCAAATTAAGTCAAATAAATTAAAACTGAAAAAATATTAGATTTTGATTTACTATCTTTCACCTTTATTACTCTTTTAAAAGAAAACGTAGTCTGTAAGCCGGAACTAGTGGACTTATTTGGAAAATTTTATGATAGATATATATACGTCTTTGGCCAAAATGTCAAGAAGGAAGAAACATACAAATCTGTATACGAATCATCAAAATAGCTAGTTTATGTCATGTTATTATTAATAAGGTGAGATAAAATCTTTCTATCAAAATCCAAAAGATAGCAAAGACAAAAAGACAAAAAGACTGCGTTATCATCACCATGTGAATCAATCAATAATTCATATATACATATATATGTGTATCAAACGTGGCAGAGATGATGATTATTCAAACCAACACAAAAATCTAAATGTATTATTCAACTTCATGTCATCAAAGGCGAGCAAAAACTGACACTTTTCTACGATTGGATGCTTCTAAATTGTAAATCTTATACGTATATATGTCAAAATTATACCGTTCAATTTTTCATAATAGACATTGTCTCATGCTATTGCAAAATAGTATTTAACTTATTACCACATCTTTCTATCTCAAGACTCAAAATAGTTATTATCTTCAATTTTTTTATTGAGAATTAAAATATTTGAATTTGATTAACATCTTAAAATGTAATTTTGCATCATATTAAATAAGAAAAATTTGCAACTTAAGTATAATACATTTTGTATGACTTTTAGATATCTAAATTCAGTTTCAAAGCATTGAAGTAAATTCTTAATTTAATTTTAAAAATTAATCAAATTGACTCACGAGAAATAAAATATGATACTATTTGGAACGCAAGGAGCATATCCAATAGTATAAAATTATTTTGCACTGTTCGGGATCATCTGATAGCTTATTTGAAAAAAAGTTTTGAAGGTAATAAATCTTGCATGATAACATAATGTTTGGTAGTTAGTTAAGCGATAAGTATCAAATTAGTATTGATTTTTGACTTGCAATTTAAAAATCTGCATGTATAAGTATGAGTGAATTTTGTTTTTTCAAGATAAATGATAGAATAACTAATAATAATTACTAAAGTATGCATAACGAATCTCGACATAAAACTATACATAATTTTTTTAGTAATCAATTAATATATTATTAATACCTGTGTAAATCTAATCAGCCACCAAATGATCCTGATAGGCAAGAACCATGTTCCAAGTAGTCTAAGTTTCCCTGTTTCACAAGAAAATTTGACTTACACTATCAATCTGACGATTTACAAGAATGACCTCATAAGAGATAATCTTAAATTTTTTATCTCAATCAAATTATTAAAAAAATATGATATTGTCCAATCGGATATATGTAAAAGACATAAATTAATTCTACTGAGCCATATGAGTTGGAGACATTTTAATTCAGTGAATCTATTTATTTGTCCATAAATTCTTCATCAACAACAAAAGTATTTGTTTGTGTTATAAATCGTTCACCACGTATATAATTTTTACCTTCTTGAAATATCCCAAACTTATATTTTATATAAAAAAATGGCTTACAAACATATTATAACTAGGCCTTACGAGGCCATGTTTCTAGAATAATTCTCGTGTCTGTCTACATTAAATAAAAAAAAATTATAGTAATTTTTTCTACAAAAAAAATGTATAGTATTTAAATACGAGTGGATACAATCATTTGAAAAGAAAAAAGAAAAAAAGACACAAATAAAAGATATATGGGGGTGGAAGAAAAAGAATATGTTGACGTGAGTCAAAAGAGGCCACCATTCACGAGTCGTCGTATTTAAGAATATAAAATTGTAATACGGACACACTATTTTTAAAGAAATTGACTTTGAGTTAATTTAAATAAAATAATAACATTCTAATTTAAACATTAATTGCATCTTAAATTAATTCAATTGATACATTTTTGTATGTTCAAGAATTACGTTTCTTGAGCTGAATTTTAAAAAAAAAATAATCCATCATCCCTTAAAGGTACGAATAAGGTCTTGCGTATTACTTTATATTTAAATTTATTTCACCCTCATACACTTTAGTATAAATTTTATTATACTGAGAGATTAGGGAACAAGAAAGATAAATAAAGAGAATTAAATTAATGGGCATTTATTAGTTAAAAATAAATTTAGAATTTGAAATTTATGAAGTTGTAAAATAATCTTTTAAATTACTAATGATAGTGGATTTCTTAATATTGGATGAACAAATTTATTAACTCTAGTAAACTCTAGTGTAAGTTTTGCTTTAGATCTGCCACCACACAATTATTAATGTATATGTGTTTTTGGTATATATGTGGGATAAAAAAAATTTGAAATTAAATTTGACATTAACGTTATTATCTTCCATGTTTTGAATGAGTTATTCACTAATTGCAGAACTATTGTATTCCACTAATTAATTATACTAAATAATGAAATTACTTTTCATATAAAAGAAACAAAATAGTTTGAACATTCATAAAATATGTGTCTTCTTATTCTGGTTAGGATGAGTATTAATCGGTTTGGTTTGATTTAATTTTATATATTATCGATTGATTTATTAGTTTTTTATTTTTAAATTTGTTAAATTAATAAGAAAATCAATAAAATATTTTTTTATTATATTTTTATTTATTGATTTTTAGTTTTTAACCATTCAATTTTTTATTTAACTAACAAGAAAAAGTTTGTAAAATAAATATATAATTTCTGCAACACTTTGATACGAGCCAAAAATGTAAATCTACAAAATGCTAATAAAATAAAATAAGAACGGTAGCAACTTACATGAAAATGACGATATATCAAAGTGCAACACAAATAATTTTTTTTTTCATTTATTGTGTGCAACTGAATGTTAATTCCGGAAAAAAATAAATTTTAGTTGCAAACTTAGTCTTTAGACAAGAGAGGCAAAACAGCAGACAAAAAATAAATGAAAGAGGAAAGTAAATCGAACTTAATTTTATAAAATGGGTAGGGTTGAACGCACTAATATATAATTCGGGAGAAAGTAATATAGTTTTATTGAATTATTATTTAACCGATAACCCATTATCAAAATTAAAACTGAATTGATAGCCCAATAATTTTTTTTAATAAAATTATAAAAAAAACTATTAATTTAATAACCCAATAAAAATAAATTAATAACATATTTTTAATTCAAATTTATTACTTGAATTGATTTTCGCACACTCTTAATTCTGTTGTACCCAACGTCCCCACAGTAAATACTTATGTTTTCCCTATTCAGTTTCCTTTTCCGCACGGCTTCCCTAAACTAGGTGGGAAGCCTCAGAGTTTTTGTAGGCCACATGAAGGTAGGCTAACTAAGCATACATGATTGCATGTCACCAATATGAATAATAAATAGATAAAACTATTATAATTATTTTGTAGTAATCAATTTGCATACATAGTTTTGATATATATTTTCCAATTGCTTTTGTGGAATCAACAACAAATTCCAGACATTAAGGGCCTGTTTAGTAATGGAAAACTTT
>JBDJHY010000102.1:14829895-14846024 GCA_039654485.1 Withania somnifera | reverse complement strand
TAGAGCGCAACCTGTGTTGTCCCGAATAGAACATAGAACGACAATAAAATAATAAAAGAGAAGAAAAACGGATATTATAGATATCTCCACACGTGTTTAAGCCATACAAACCTTGTTTTCTTGTACACCTCACAATTGTATTCTACTCAAAAATTCGTAAACAATAATTATATTTATCAGCTAAATATATTATTTACTTTGTGTGTATATATATATATTAATATTTATATACAATATATATAATTTTATCGGTCATTATTTGGGTGAGCCACTATAGCAGGTTAGTATCCTTACATTGTATTATTAGCTTTGCTGGTTGCCAATGTTTTAAGTAAAGTGACACATCCATTATGGTATACTAGAAGACACTATAACGTAAATCTAGTTTTAACAGATGTTGTCTCTCAATAATTCATTTTCATCTTTGAAAAAGTAAGTTTGAAATTCAATCATTCATATATGGACTTACTATTAGTCATGGCATATGAAAGTTCATAAAGTTATCTTACCTATGACATAACAAGCTTTGAAATATATGGGAAATATGTATATTATTACTAATTCAATTAGCTAGTATGATGATTGGTTGGTGACAAAATAAAATAAAATAAATTCAATTAGACCCTTGAGCTTTGGGAAGTGGCACTTAGACCCTATATGAGAAAAGTCAAGAGATATTATTGTAATATTTCTCAATGTTAACCGTGGAATTGACCTCGAAAAGTTGGCATATTAACTATTATTAAGATGAAATGATCCATGCATTAAATTGTGATTTGAGTGAGTCTTTATATTAGATCAGTCTGAAATGTATAGTCTAACATTTTCAAATAGAAAGAATACCTAAAATAATATTTCTGGAAAACATGAAATGTACATATGTGAATATTAAATTTAAAAGTGATCCTTTTTTAAAAAAAAAATTTTAAAAGTGATCATTAATTGACTTGCAAGAAATTTTAAATTTGGCTTATTCATACACCTCAAATATTAGTTTTTAGTATGTTTGTAAAACTCTTTTTCCTTCAAATAATCAAACATGATATTGTGAGATAAAAAAAAAAGTGAAAAACAATTAATATGAAAAAAATCACATCTGATTTCATGATTGACCAAATCAAATAGTATTCCTACAAAGTGAAAGTGCTTTTAACACTAATAGAAACTAACCTTGAATTGTGAAGGTTGAAGATATATATTAACCTAAATAATTGTCAAATATAGGATTAATAAGACATTAATCCATCAATTAGGTTCCTAATTCTTTGCTTGAAAATAATTTTTTTTACTACTGCAGCTCTTGAGATTTTTTATAGGATAAATGTGAGCTAGTTAATCAATTGATTTACATTATTTAAAATAAAAAATGAAGTAAGAAATAGTGTCCTCTTTAATTCCTAAACATGTATCTTCTTTACAATTCTACATAAAACTAATTCTTTCTTCATATTTTTATGATTTGTAATACACACAATTGAACTTTTATCAGTTGGGACGTGAAATTCATGAAACGTCATCCAAATATATGTTCATATCATAAAAATCGTTTACTTAATTACATAAATAAAAATATGTAACTACATTTATATCAATTTAACTATCATCCTTTTTTTCTTAATCAGATAAAAATCACTTAATTATAATCAGATAATCAAGTGGAAACTTAGCGGGAATTTTCAACTTACATGTCACATCAATATATATATATATTGAAAAATTAAGAATTATAGTAGATATTAAGGATTATAGTAGGGATCTTCAGATAACTCGAGTTTCGATAACTATAAAAAAAGACTTTTTAGCTCACTCAAAAAAGAATGATTATTGTCAATCTCAAAAAATTAATTTTCAATGTCAAACTATCTTCGTGCATATTCATAGAAGTTATTAGATAAAGCTTTTTAACTTTTTACCTAAAAGATTTTAATTACTCTGTTCAAAATCATATTAATTAGATGAATTTAAGAAAACAATCGTAGTAGATTTTACATTATTCCTTGGCTCACATCTTTTTTGCTGTTACCTCAAGCTCCTTTGAAATTGTGATAATTATGTATATCACAAAAAATATTAAGTTGATCATCATTAGAATTTAAGCATAGTACAACTACAATTTTTAGAGGGAAATGTGTGAACTTTAACTCTTTGATGAAACTAATAATTAAGTATATAAGTTCTTACGCTCTTTATTCTTTAGTATTTAAGAATTAAAAATAATAAATTAATTATATTTAAGTACAGAATAATTTTTACACCCCAAAAAATTTAACTATCTCAAAAGCTAAATGAGATTTGAAGGCCTAGCTCACGGCTAAGGCTAAGCCAACCTGTTTTAATAGTAACAGATTTTTTGCAGGAGAATCACCTAAATTACGAAAGTTACGTTTAATTCCTTTTAGTTTTAAAGGTATGAATTGTGTTTTTGGATTTTTTTTTTTCAATTTCATGTCCGATACTTGTATTAAAACCTGTTTAATTTATATTTGCATTGAATAGGGCTTATTCGGGAAAAATACTTTCTATTAAGAATTTTTTTATACCCATAATTCAAATCTGAGACTCTGATTAAGGGATAGGGATAGAATAACCTCATTCACTGCACCACATGCTTTCGTGGTAAAAAAAGTAAAGTTATTAACAATAACAATGATCCTTACTTCTTATGATAATGAGAAGATATTTTAAAAAATTAATTACAGAAGATGATATTTTTAAATATGTACAAAAATGTTATTAGTTTACAAAAAGTATATCCATATTTTTATTACACTAAATATAGCCAAAAAATGTGCTAGATACAAAAAAAATAATCGAATGTATATGTGTGCATATATATATATTATCAATATTGTATAAAAGTTATGAAACGTATTGTTATTATATAAATCGTGTAAATATATATTATATGTTGTATAAATATGTATATATGATGTAACACTTGTGTATTAAGGATATTTATGTAATGTATTGATATTAAATATATAGTTATATAGTGTATAAGTAATGTATCATTATTGTATGAATAGTGTACCAATATTATATAAATACTTATCCAATGCATCAATATTGTGTAAATAAAATAACATAATATATTTTATAAATTATAATAAAATAAAATAGTAGTTTATTCTTTTAGAAAAATAAGTTGCAGAAAATATGTTTTTTTTTAAAAAAAATTATTTTTTTAAAAATAGTGTCAGGAAAAAAAAATCAGGAAAAGGATTTGTTTTTTATTTTAACAAATGAAGACAAAAGGGAAAATGGCCAGAGATGAGCCGCCTGGCAGCCAAGGCCTAACATGGGCCGGTTGGCCAATTTAGGTAAGTCCAATTATTTTTTGGGTAAATAATTTAAAAAGGAAATTGCCCTTTCTGGCCCTGGGCGAGGGACCGGCAAAATAAGTAGACATTTTGTATAATTTTTCCTACCAAATATTTTTCAATACTTCGGACCTAAATATCTTTTATTTTTCATTTGCATTGTTGTCCTCAAGCAGTCGCCATATAATTTTCCTCTTCTTTTTTATTGCTTCATTTGTTTTACCAAAATTTGACCTATTCTATGATTAATGCTCCATTCGTTTTATTAGGAGTGCATGGGATAGGTTGTGTAAAGAAAGTATAGTCGAGTTCTTTTAGTTATTTAGTAGTCCCTTTTTCATTTTTATTTGTCCAGTTTGAAAAATTAATGGATATTTACTATTCTTATTCATTTTGCTTTTTAATTTTATCATATTTAAAGGGTGATATAGTAAATTAGCCCTTATTATTTATTGATTCTTAAAATATGTCAAGTCAATAATGAATAAATACTGTTGGACGGAGGAAGTATTAAGAAACCTTGAAGACTACTATGTTAAACTTTCAATTAGTTATGTTATTGTTGGGTGCGCGAATAAAAGTCCAACATCGGTAGCTGAAAGGATTGAAAAGCTAAATATAAGGTGCAATATCTCTTAATGGTGTGAGGACTTTTGGCAAAAAAAATCATGCAGGCTTGATCAAAAGTGACAATATCGCACCATGTAATAGTATTCTTGTGCTGGTTGAGCCCAATAATTTGTTAATTATATATTGAATTATTTTTCATCGTCCTAATATATTTGAGAGAGGAAAACACTATCCTTATAGAATTGGAGAATATTTTCTTAATAAATTTGGGACTATTTTGATATGTATATACAGGATTGGAGAACCTTTTCTTAATAGATTTGGAATTATTTTTGGATCTATATATAGAGGTCATAATTGGAGATTTTTAGAGTATTGTAAAATTCTTTCCTTTCATAGTACTATCCTTGTAGGATTGAGAGAACCTTTTCTTAATAGGTTTGGTTGGGATATATATAGAGGGGTCATGATTAGGGATTCTAAAATCATTGTAAACTTCTTTCTATTCATAATGGAAAACTCTCTCTGCTTTTGCTTGGAAGATTAGGACTACTCGAACCTTGTTGAATTCTTGTGTTATTTTTCTTCTTTATATTCTTTATGTTTGATTGTGTGCTAGTTAACCTACGATATTTTCTCAACAATTGGTATCAGAGTAAGGTTAGGGTTTTTACACATAGTGTAAGATGTTTCCATCATTTTCAACAAAGTATAAAGTAGAGAAATTCGATGAAAATTTTGATTTCAGTCTGTGAAAGATTCAAATGAGATCATCGTTGTGTTATAAGGGTTATGGAAGTCAATTGAGGAGAATTTTTTGAAAGAGATGAAAAAATCAGAGAAAACATACCTGAATGAAATGACTTTGAGTGCGATATTTATGAGCGTCACAAATAGCATACTTCGGAAAATTATTATAAAAATCTGTAGCAACAGTGTGAAAGAAACTAAAAGATCTATATTTTAAGAAGTCGTTGACAAGTCGCCTCTACTTGAAAGTGAGATTGCATAATCTTCGTGTGAACAAAGGTACATCGGATAAAACTCACCTTGATGAGTTTAATTCAATTACAACATATTTGAAGAAAGTAGATACTAAAATTGAGTGTGGGGATCAGGCTTTGTTCGTGTTATATTCATTATCATTATCTTATGTTACTTTTATTGAGACACTGCTACACGAGAAAGATAGTATCTCTAGATGATATCTATAATACACTAAAATATAAAGAGTTGAAAAAGAACTTTCGATATAGCAGAACTGAAGTAGAAAGCCTTGTGAGTTGAGGAAGAACACAACAGAAAGACTTTAATTGAAAAAATTTCAATGCCAAATCATAGTCTAGAGCAACAAAGCACACCCTACTGTGAGCGTGGGATATTGGGTGACTACAAAAGTGATTGTCCTAAGCTAGGAGAAAAGAGAAAATCAAAAGTTGATTATTCAGCAAGTTGATACTAGCAATAATTTTGATACAATGACTATGTAAGGGAGGTTTGTGCCATGAGTTTTAGTACTCACAGGCGTAATTCTTATATTCTTAATTTTGGTGTAAATTTTTATATATATCTACACAAGAATTGATTTGCAACTTACAAGCAGACCAGTGAAACTGTCTACCTAGGTGATAATAATTCATCAGAGATAGAGGAAATTGGTTATAACAAATTGAGAATATTTAGTGGCATTATTAGAAGCACTGGATGCTGGTATGTTCTTCGAGTAAGAAGGAATTTGATTTCTCTTTCAACTTTGAATAATCAAGGGTATAAGTATCACCCAGAGAATGAAATTTTAAATTGTGTAACGGCTTCATGGTACATGAAGGAAAACTACATTCTAGACTGTATCTTTAAGCCAGTGCAGTTAAAAGGTTAAATTTTAACTTCTGAAAGGAGTAATCTGAATCACTCTCAGTTGTGGCACTTGCCACTTAGTCATATGACTGACTAAGACTTGTCTTTATTGAGCAAGCATAATTTTTGAATAGGTACAAAATCAAGCTTTAAATTTTTATGAACATTATATATTGGGTAAGCAAGGGTAAGCAAACAAGGGTGAATTTTAGTAAGAAGGAAGAGCACAAGATAAAAAACAGGTTAGATTATATACATTCAAACTTGTAGGGTACAAATAAAGTTTCCTCCAAGAGTGATCCGATCTGCTTTATGACTTTTATTGGCGATTACTCAAGAATGATATTAGTATACTTTTGAAAATAAAAGATGATGATTTTTAATTTGTCGAATAAAAGACGATGATTGAGAGACAAAATGAAATAAAAGTTAAACATCTTTGGACTGACAATGAATTCGAATTTTGTAACTTAAAATTCAATGATTTCTATAACAAAGAGGACATATTGAGACACTGCGTTTATGTTAAAACATCACAACAAAATGATATTGTAGAGCATATGAATATAATGCTTTGTGATACACTAATGTGTTAGCAAGGATTTTTGGGCTTATGCAATCAACAAAACTTGTTATTTGGTGAATAATCCCCATTTACAATTATTGAGTTCAAAATTTCTTTTAAGGTATAATCCAGTTTGCCTGCTGATTAATTAAATTTGAGGATATTTGATTGTTCTGCTTATGCGCATATAAGGGATGAAAAACTTGAGCCGAGGGTAAAGAAGTGCATATTTATAGGATATGCAACTGGAGTGTATAGGTTATGATGCACAAATTAGAAGACTCCACGATTAGTTCTTAGTAGGGATGTGACATTCAATGTAGTTTCCTCACTGGACAGTTAAAAGAACAAGGAAATAACATAAACAGATCGTGGTGTTAATAACTGCATAGAGCTAGAAGTTGAATTTTCACTAGCTCATCCCAGTAGTTCAACCTTAATCAAGATGATATTGTTGATGTTCATGTACAATAAAAATCATCTAACATTGCAACATGTAGATAAAAGATAGTGATCAGCCGATCAAAAAGATTTACAAACATAGTTGACGAGAATCTTCTTGGATATGTAAATTTTATAGAGTTTGTTTTGTCAATTGCCGAAAATATTTACGTTCTTGAGACTAAAAGCTATAAAGAAGTTATTTCTAGTTCGGAAGTATTAGTGAATTGGTGCTATGAGTGAAAAAATCGAGTCACCTCAAAGAAACAACATGGAAGTTTGGTTCATTGCCAAAGGGACAAGAAGTAGCAAGACATAAACGGGTTGTTAATGTGAAGAAGATGTCTATGCCTGATAATCCGATAGATATGATGATCAAGGTAGCCTTAACATTGTTTAGGCATTGTCTAGACTTGATTGGTATGTGTAATACTCAGTGAGTCCTTTTGAGGGCTAAGAGCAAGGATCAAAGAGACATTGTTCTTGTTGATGAGAGAATTCAAGCCAAGGAGAAAATTTGTTAATTATATCTTTAATTATTTCATTCTATATTTTAGGAAAATCATAATCCTTATTGGTTTAGGAAACCAATTGTCATGATAAATATGTGAGAAGAAAATATTATCCTTGTAGGATTATGAGAACCTTTCTTAATAGGTTTGAGAATATCTTGAGATCTATATATTGAGATCATGATTGGGGATTCTAAGAGCATTGTAAATTTCTTTTTTTTAATAGTGGATAACTCTCTCTTCTTTTACTTGAAGGATTACGCCTAGTCAAACCTCATTAAATTCTTGTATTTTTCTTATCTATATTCTTTATGTATTATTATGTGCTAGTTAACCCACAATTTTTCCAACAGTTACCTATAAAGATTGTTACTTTCTCAAAACCCAAAGGATTAAATGTCACTTTAAAAGATCTTAGCTTATTCCACTACCAGTTTCTCAAACCTCAAGAGGTTAAGTAACACTTCCCAAAACCTTAAATTAAAGTGTATAAGTGGATATTATATAAAAAGATAATTATATGAAATTGATTGTTAAATTTACTTTGGTGGACCACTTTGATAGGCTTTTTGGAAGAAAGAACACCTATAAGTTTTTCTACTTTGTCTTACAAAAAGGGGGTCTTTTATATTATATTCATTTTCGTCCTGTCTCAAATATTAATCCTTTTTGAAAGTTCGAAATATTCTATATTTTACAAATGACAAAATTCAATTGTTTTCTTCAAATCTTTCCTTCATGGCTGGACTGCTGGAGTGGTAATTAATTTTGTTAAGTTGTTTAGGGGAAAAATATAATTAATTTGAATAAATACTTTTTTAGTCAAAGCTAATATATGTTGTCTTTCTTAAACGTATGCAAAAACTTAAAAATAAAGATAATATAGATTGGAAGTAATATCAATATTTATTTTTTCTATTTTCATTATTTAAAAGTACTTTTAATTGATCTAAACATTTGTGTGAATTGGATAGACGTGAAAAACCATTATAATTTAATTTAAAGGTCAAAAGTGCTTAAGAATAAAATTAATTGTCGAAGATCAGGGACCAAATTTTATCTCTAAGGTCTGTTTCGAAAGTCACTTGATAGTTGAACTCAATATAAATATTAAGGTAGTAATTATCAGCCTAGTAATTAGGAGGACCTATTTGTTTGTTATAATCTAATTACGGTGGAAATTACAAAAAGAAATAAATAAAAATAAAAGAGATAATTAAAAAATATCCTCATAATCACACCATGTAATTACCCAACAATTCACATTTTCCCCATGTGAATTGGAAAGTGTAGTTACTCCCTACCAATTACACTCAATTACCTGCTAACTAAGTAATTACCTAGTCAATCATACATATCAAAATATGTAATTACACCCAATTACACCAAATTACAGTCCGGAATAACTTTCCAAATAGGCCATAAATAATATTTTACTGGTTAATGTCATGAGATAGTAAGTATTCAGTGGACTAGTTGAAGTACTCCCAAGTTATAAAAGTTAATTATCAAATTTAATTGAAATCATGAATAACTATTTCAGGCACTAATAAAATTCAAAAGTTAACAATGACAAATTTTACACGAAATATGTGAATAATTATGTAAAGTTGTATTGGGCTCTAATTAATTTTTTTTATAATTGACCGCATAATGTTAATTGAAAGTGGTAATGGCGATGTAAATTGAGTTGAATTATATTTCATTTAAGATGTCATGATTTGTCTTTGATTTTATTTTATCATTATGTGGACTAATCTTGATCAATCGATAATTATCTATCAGTACCTGTATTTCGTACTAACCTTACTCTTGCTACATCCCTTCTTGGAATGTAGAGTGGATGCAGGTTAATGATTGAAGTTGATAGATGGGATACAAGCACTCAACATTCACCTCCTTATCTCATTTCGGATAGAAGTGGAGTCCTCATGTTATATATTTTAATGCTAATATATTCTGAAGTAGGTCACTCTTATACATGTCTGATCAGGTCTTAAGGGGTATGAAGAGATGATTGTTTGTTAACCGATTTGAAAAGTTTATTTTGTGTTTTAAATGGGTTTATTTATGATTATTATCGTGTTTTTTTTTGTTGAAAAATTATTTTTGCATAATTTGTTTGATAAGAGGTTCTCCTAGCTACTTAGGTTAGTATAGGTTCCCACACGATCCGTTAACTCAAATCGTGACATAATATAAAAATTTAAATTGTTCAATTAAAAGTTTTAAAACATTTCTGACACAAAAAAAGATATTTCTTCTCTCTCCTTTTTTTCTTAAATTAAATTAAATTTTATACCTTTTATTTTTTTTTATAATTTTAGTACAATTTTAAATAAAATTAATCATAAAATTCACTATGTAAAGCCGTATTGGCTCTAATTAAGAATTTTGATAATTGGTCATATTATGTTAGTATTAACAAACTTGTGTTTCATTTTTAATATGCAAAACAGAGATTACCAAAATGTTAGACGGATGGTTGAGTAAAAAAATTTATCACTACGTATGGATGCTGCGTTGAATGGGTTTATAATTGAGAAAATAGCACTCTATAGTCATTCATCAAATTATTTATTTGTTTTGGTCAAATAAAAAAAAAATTACACAATATGGCAATTTGGTAGTCGGCCGTGAAGCGCCAGAAGTGCCGCCATATCAATTCCAGCATTTTGAAATTTTGATCTTCTTCTTCTTTTTAAATATTTATGTGTGTATATATTATATAATTATATATAAGGTGTTAATAATGTTAAAATTTTATATATAAGTTCGTATAATTTTATATAACTGTTTAAAAATATATATAAATATTTTTTAAATTTTTTTATACATATTTATATAAGTTTATAACTTTATGTATAGTAGATATATAAAATTGTATATATATATATATATATATATATATATTTGTAGTTATTTTTTTAAGCTATGTAAAGATAATAATTTCATTTAAATGGTCTAATTTTATGATTTTCGTTTTATACTTTTAGTTGGAAAATATTGATATATGTGAAGACAATATTTGCATTATCGCTAACACAATAATCGAAGTACTGAGTGAAAGAGAAATGTTCCGACGACAAGGAAGGTTGCTTGTTCACCAAGCTTGATATGCTAATAAAATGGAAACTGTTGATTTACGTAACAAGTTTTAACGTATTATTCGAACTGTCTGTAATAACTTTATTGATAAAGTGATAATGAATCATATGCAGATGATTTGGACAAGGGGTATAAATTTTCAAAAATCTTTTTATTTTTTTCTCATCTTTTTTTTGACTTCAAAGTATGTTAGTTGTTGATGATGAGAATGTAACAATTCGAAGTCGTTATTATAACCCTTGTAAGAAAAACTCTAAAAATCAATTTCTCACTATATAAAATTCCTAAAAATATTTTAAGTTTCAAAAAACTTTTCAAATTATCGCCACAGCAGTACCGCCACAACAGTAAAGGTACCGGCGCAGCAGAATTAATTTCGGAGGTAAAATTTCAGTAGCTCCGTTTTATCAAATTTAACGCCTATTTTGAGTTTAAAAGAAGGATTTCATGTTACAAAACACCTAAGAGTCATTATCCTTTTTCTCCTAGCCTCTCTCAATCAAGGTGGAAGATAACGTCGTGGAATCTAGCCGTTAGTTTCATCATCGTCTTTGGCTTGCAACGTAAGTGCCAATAACCATAGGATTTCAGTAAGCTTGGCACCCGTGTTGGCTAAGTTTAATGAGCAGTAGACTGCATTGATTTATATTGTCATAACATAAAATTGACGGAAGATTTTATGCATAGTCATTCGGAAAAAGAAGTGAAGGACGAATAATAATGAGAATATTATGTTATAGCCTACTTAAAATAAAGTATTTATTGTTCCGTGCTTATACTTGCTATCTGTGTACGTTGTGTATTGTTTCAAAATAGGGTAAACGATATGTGAGGTTATGTGGACATAATCTCTTGTACGGTAGTAAAACTTGGTCCTATTTGAGTAACAAGAAAATACGTGTGTCACCATATGGTGAAATAATTTGAGCTTACGAGTAGAAAAAAGTTTGAACTGATTTACGAGTATAATTTCTCCTGTATATGCTCAATCAGGTTCTCAATAGTGTACAATGGATATACTTATGTTGCTGATTTACTGTGTGATAATTTTATTTGAACAAGATCAAAATCAGGATATTTATTTTATTCAAGTTTGATCTTGAAAATGTGTCATTCTTTTATCTTGATGAGTTACTAGCCTTTTGATAACGCCTGGAAAACTATCTTGTCTTCAAGACTTTTTAGAAGGAGTCAAGCTCGGGATCTCCAACAAATCCAAGTTTTGTTCAAGCATAAGGATGTCTTGAAAGTCGTTGAAGAACCTCATGGCGTGATCTATAGTATTTGGAGACTTGAAGAAGACATAGAAGGAAGTGGAATCTCCAAGGAATTGGAGATGTTCAAACCCCCATGAACCACACAGCTTAAGGAAATTGTGGGTGAAATGTGACTACATTTTAAATGCTTCGTTGAGGTGCTAAGTTTGTAATAAGCCTAAAACTGTATAAGGCATACTTAACATTTCATTTCAGTTAGTAAAGTTTTGGATGATCATCACCTAATATTTTAGTTCTTCAATTAGAGTGTAATAGCTAGCTTAGTAATTCAATTAGTGGTTCACATAATTTTAGATCGAGCGAGTTAAGGTGAGTCAATTCTTGATTGCTTGTGAAGTGTTTTTGCTTGATCGCATAATTGAATCTACAATTTGTGGGTGAATCATTTGAGTTTCTAATTGTTGATTGAGTTGGAATTCAATTACAATGTTTTTTGTATTGAGTTCCGTATATATATGATTTCTCGTTTCCTTTCCGTTTCTTTTTCTCAGTCCGTAACCCGGACCGTACCAGCCTCACATTTGTATTTCTTCAGCATATGCAATTTGAGATAATTGGATTAAGGAATGAAGATTCACCTAATTAATTAATTTAGTATAAAAGCCCGCCCGGCTCGATTAATTTGGATAGTGATATGGAACTATTTGTAATTTTTTTTTTTTTGTTATTTTTCTTTCTTTTCTTCTTTTATCAATGGCCGTTGGTGGTGTTTAATTTTGGAGTTACAGTAAAAAAATAATTTGAGAGCTGTTATTGTTTTCTCTTCTTTGGGGTTTTGAAAACCCCTTTGCCTTTTTTTTTCTCCACCATCTTGGTGTTGTTGTTTAGTTTTAGAGTTATTTTTTTATTCTCACATACTATTTATTTTTAATATAGTAATTTTAAAAGATAATAATTATTTAATTTTATATTATAATATTATTATTTATAAAAATAAAAATTAATTCTAATTAATAAAAAAATATTCATTTGCTTGTAATGCCTTAGCTTGATATTATTGTAAAAAATTTATTTATTAATATGAGAATTTGATTTGCTTAATTAAAAATTCTAAAATATTTCTTACAAAAAAAGATATTTCTTCTTTATTTTTTTAATTTAATTTTATACCTTTTATTTTCTTACAATCTTCGATATTATTTAAGTGAAAATGAAAATTCACTATGTAAGGTTGTATCGCTCTAACTAAGATTTTTAATAATTGTATCATATACTATTAATAACATATAGTATTACTTAAATTCCATAATCGATATGCAAAAACAAGAGCACACATCAGACAAAAATATCTAAAATTGGACACAATTTTTTTATTTCAATGGCGTACGTTTGAACTTTGAAGTTATTTTCAAAGCGGGTAAAATACTTATAAAACCACAAGTCCTCATACGATTTCAAAAGCACGTACTTTTGCACTTCAACCTTTGTTTAGTTTTACTCATTTAGTTGCATTAAAGTTGTGTAAGCAGTTTGTCTACCAACGGCAACAATAACATGCTATCCCTTTAACCAAAAACAAAACTTGTGCCACATCTATTTGGATTTTCTCCATAGTTATGCTAAACGATATATATTCCATTCCTAATTCTTGGTTAATTATAATTAATTAACCTCATCGATCATTGCAACCAGATATTTTTTTTAAAAATAGAGGGAAATCTCACATGAAATTTGACTGAGTTTTCGAGAAGGGGTTGATTAGGAACATATAGACACGGTTAATTCTTGAAATTAGGAAATAATTTAGAGTAGCATTTAGTTTTAATCTACCTAAGCTACAAAACAGCAACTAGATTTTCCTTAAATTTCAAAATAAAACACAAATAAAGAAACAAACATACCCTTGGTACGTTTTACTTTTCCTTACATCTTTCTCTTTCATATCTCAATTTTATTATACTTCCACTATAATTATATGGATTTAATTTATACATATAGGAATAAAAGATTTTTTTTTTCTATTAGTATATTTCTAACATGTTACGATAGATAATTTATCTTATTTAATTTGTAACTAATCTCGTCTTTTATAAATTTGTCACCAAGTCTCATTTTGTAACGCCTTTTGTAGAGTTGACAAGGAATTTTGCTCTCTTAAATCGTTATAATTACAACAATTGCTTGCAAAGGCTTCGGTCATTGGCTTTGCCATCATAATGCAAAACACTCATATATACGATTTTCTTGATTACCTAATAGTGTAAAAAAGAAAGTTTTGGACTACCAATATATATAGTCAAACTTATTAAAAACAAGATTATTTATGTCAATATTTTGTGACTCTATAACGAAATTTTAACATGTAATATAACCTAACATGCGAAAATCGTTTCCAGATAAAAACCTTAATTGTTACAGTAATAATATATGAGTGTCACGTAAAAGTGTGACCATCATAGTTAAGGTTTTTAATATGTATATTACTAATTAACTACATATTTTTGCAAAGATATTAATTTCGTTTATTAAACAGAAAAGAGATGTTTGGAGAGGGGCATGAGGAATCTAATTTAGAGGGGAGTAAATTAGCTGGACCTTGAAAGTTGAAGGCTTTGGAGAAGGGAAAGAATATTCCATAGGCAAGAAAGATCAAGAACTAAATTCCAAAGATTAAATATTAAACAAAAGATGAAAAGTGAAAACATTATTAGATTATGATTAAGTTATTTGTTTAACGCGAAATAGTCAGCCCACAAGGAGACGACTGCTCATACTTCTAAAAATTCACTGCTTTTGTCAGTTCCCTGTCTTTTTTTTTTTTACTTTACTTAATTAATTTCTAATTAACTTCTTCTAATTTTTATTAGTATATTATTATATTCAACCCTAATCCTACACTAAGCTAGTCGTACCAATCAATGAAATTCTTTTTACACTAGGTAGGTAAATTGGTTTCGAACCTCAAAATACCAAACATATTTTGTTAATTCAAACTATTTAAATTAAGGTGTGATGTAATGATTAATGAAGTGAATTGAGGACTTAATGATACAAAAAACCAGGTGCTTCTCATATATCGTAGTATTGGTGGAAAAAAATACCTGATATTTATTATTGGTGGAAAATAACAAATATGTTATGAATTTCAGTTGAGGTGAGAGAAAAACAGATTCGAATACCACGATTAATTATAAACAAATAAAATTAAACTATCTAGCTTAAATTTAAATTTATTTATTCTTTTATTTACCAATCGAAGTGATAAATAATTAAATTTTAGTGGATTGTAACAGCAAATTAAATCACTGTACCACATATATATGCTTTTAGTTAGAAAATATAACGTGTAAAATTGAAATCTATATCCACTACTGTGTATATAATTTAATTAATCCCCTATGTGGACTATTATTGAATTATACCAAACTCGTACATTTTGGCAAGCAGATGTAAATGATATCATTGAAAAGTTGCCCAAGAAAAAATAAAATCAAAAGGAATATATCAATGAATAAGGATTCTTCATATATACACAGTGAGAAACTAACAATAATTTATACCAAGGAACTTGTGTCTCTTTGGCTTTGAGTAGAGTTGAGAATTTAGAGCACATATTATTGTGGATCTCAACTATTTTTGTGTCAGAAATAGAATACCACAGTATTACATATTCCTTTAAAGAAGAAAAAAAAAAAAGACATGCTCTAATTGACATCCATAAAAAGAAAAGCCAGAAACTTGCTTTTATTTAAACTCATCTAACATTCAACAAAAAACATCCAACAATCAAACTTCTATAGTAGTACTCTATATATATCTAGTTTGAACTTTGAACTAATTCTTTGAAAGGAAAAATAGGAAGAAATTTCTTTTGAATTAGATACAGATAATAACAGAGTCAAAATTTTCAATAAAAAAAGTCATTTAAAAAGAGATAAATAAAAAAAAATTCAAGGAAAAAATTTTAATATAATTTTAACCTCAGGTATACAATGTAATTATGCGGCTAGGAGGGGTGGGGAAGTTACAGATGCATGAATCCCCTTGTACCCCTATCTCTGTTCCAGATTGGATAGGTGCGGATGCAACCTATTGGCTCTAGGCAGATTCACTTAAATTTAATAAATTTCAATACATAAAATATTTGAACTCATAAATTATAATCAAAATAAATTTATAATTGAAACTTTACATGTTGAACGTCCCGTTAAATTTAATTTTTAAATACGTTTTTAATGTCGTAGATGAGATGAAGCTAGTGTTTATAAATGCATGGTGGGACTGTCATGGTCAATTTTAACATATTCATTATAAGGACGATTATTCCCTTTTATGTTTGTGTGTGTGGCTCTGTGCTCGTCGTTTCCCTTGGAATTTATCTCTCTTTTCTTTATTTTGTTATTATTACTATTATTATTATTTTGAATGTACCTCATTGCTTTGACAGTTGGGCATGTTTTTTTTTTTTTACATATGATAATTATTAAGGATACAAAATCAACTCATTACCCTAAAGAATATTTTTTTTGAACTTTACTA
>JBDJHY010000102.1:14814911-14829795 GCA_039654485.1 Withania somnifera | reverse complement strand
GCTATATTGAATTCTTATTTAAAATAGGCAAAAATGATTGAATTTTGTATAATGATTTATACAAATTTAGAAATTAAACATGGCGAAGAACCTAATTTGTTTGAGCGGTGGCTGACGTGAATCAACATTTGAAATCTTTTTTATGAACATTATACCACTATAGGTAATAATGTCACACCACCCAATCTTACTAATCCATCTGATGAGCCTTTTAATTTTCATATTCATTATCATCCTCTTTCAAAAGGCAGACAAATGTTATGCTTGATTTTACTAATACCAGATTTTATAATAGAATACCGGCTACCTCATTGAGAAGATTCGAGAAAGAAATAAGTCTTTATTTGTTGCAGGCTCCCGAGAAAATTAGCATAAAGGTAATCAACTAGAATGGTAGCAGACGAAGCAAGTAGGTTTTTTCGTTTTATCAGCACTAGTTAGGGATGTCATGAATATTTCAATGTCAATAATTGTATCAGAGAAAGCATTCATCCTGGGATGACAGCAAATTGGAGACATCGACATTCATCGGGAAGCAATTCAATGGATGCTCTAGTATGCCCAAGATCGAATCCGATCGGAACGAAGGAATAAAATATTGGTTCCAGATCGGAAAGAAGAGCAGGAAATTGAAGAACTATTGTCAGCGTATCCTTCAGCAAAAGCAAGTCCTAATTATGAATTTGTTGATTTTGAGTAGTGCGACCTAGTAGATCCTAGTGTTGATGTTTATGAATTGAATAAGATGATTGAATAAATGTATTAAGTGTTGAATTATTTTTTCAATATTATCAATAAAGTGGCTCATTGAGTCTTTTCCATTCCAATGTTGTTATCTCCTTTATTATTTAATATATATCTTGTATATATTTCTTAATATGTTTAATATATTTTTAATATAATACCCCTTTAGTATTACTATATTTAGACTTTAAAATATGTCTTTAGTAAATAATATATATGTCTTTAGTGTATATAGTCTATATCTCTTAGTATATTTAGAATTTAGTATATATCTTTAGTATATAATATATACATCTAGTATATTTTGTATATATTTGTAACATGTTTAATAGTATATATTTGTAACATGTTTAATATATCTTTGATATATATATAGCATATACCTCTAGTATATTTTGTGTATATCGTTAGTATATAGTATTACTGTTCATATGGATTGGACCTGACACTGTTCATATAGATTGGGTTAGTCCGAATCAAGTAGTTGAACCCAGATTGGTTCGGTTCATTTAGGACCGGCCTTGAATTCTTTAACCCGGACTGAATCTAGACCGATTCAAACTAATTTTTTTTGGACTGAATCAGACCGGGCCAGCTCTAAACTTTTATTATATAGTAATTAGCTATATTTTGGCAAAGATCTTTTTTCATTTTTTAAACCCAAAAGAGATCTTGAAGAGGGGCATGAGGAATCTAATTTGGAGGAGGTGAAGAAGAGTAATTAGCTGGACATTGAAAGTTGAAGCCTTTGAGAGGTGTAAGAATATTCCATAGGCAAGAAAGTTCAAGAACTAAATTACAAAGATTAAATATTAAACAAAGGATGGAAAGTGAAACATCATTAGATTATGATTAAGTAGTTTTGTTTAGCAGGAAAAGTCAGCCCACAAGGAGACGACTGCTCATACTTCTAAAAATTCAATGCTTTTGTCAGTTCCCTGTCTTTTTTAACTTTCCCTAACCTTCACTTATTCATTTCTAATTAACATAAATATTATATTCAACCCTAACCCTACACTGAGCTAGTCATAAATACCAGTCAATGAAATTCTTTTTACACTAAGTAGGTAAGTTAGTTTCAAACCTCAAAATACCGCAAACTATCTTAAATTTGAAGTTTTTAATTCTTTATTTATGAATCGAAGCGATAACTATATAGTTGAATTTTTGTGGATTGTAACAGGAAAATCATTCTACCAATTACAATATTCCTACTGTATTTTGCTTGTCCGCAAATAATTCTATCCATTGCTCAAATATAACTTCTTTTACAGTCCCAAAACGAATATATTAGCAGCGATAGGATGTTTTTTTTAGTTTTAGATCATGTCAATGTGACAAAGTTTGAGCTAACTTTGTGTGTGGTATAGGAAATTAAAGTATTATTTATTACTTGGTAATATGGTAAAATGGTAAGTATAATTTGCTGTCACAAATGAAATTATAGTACTAATTTCCTCCGTTTATTTTACTGGTCAAGATAGAATTAATTTTTTTAAAAAATTTTAATTTAGCTTTATTTCAATAAACATGAAGAGAGATAATTAATGTGGTGACAGGAAGAGTAGTGCTAGAGTAATTTAGTCAAAACAATGCTTTTAATTAACTACTGTTTTTAAAGGGTGTGCGAAATGCAAACATGACAAATATAACGTGTAAAAATTGAAATTTATACACCACTGTGTATGTAATTTAATCCACTGTGAATATAAAGTCATGGTTCTTGAATTTTACCAAAAAGCAAATGTAAGTGAAATTAATCATTGAAAAGTTGCCTCCACCCCCACGCCCCACCCCCTAAAAAAAAAATAAAAAAATCAGAGGGAATATATGAATAAGGATTCTTCAATACACAATAAGAATAATGGATAACAAGGAATTTGTGTCCCCTTGGCTTTGAGTAGAGCTAAGAATTTAGAGCACATATTATTGTGGATCTCACCTATTTTTGTGTCAGAAATAGTATACCACAATATTACACATTCCTTTAAGGGGGAAAAAGACATGCTTTAATTCACATCCATAAAAAAGAAAAGCCATAAAGTTGCCTTTATTTAAACTCATCTAACATTCAACAGAAATTATCCAACAATCAAGCTTCTATAGTAGTTCTCTGTATCCAGTTTGAACTTTCTAACTAATTCTTTGGAAGAAAAAAAAAAGAGGAAATTCAAGGGCCTGGCTCAATTTTCCTTTGTGATATCGTAAGTAACTGAGCCAGAATTTTCAGTAAAAAGAGTTAAATAATATAAAGAAATAAATATAAATTAATTTTAAGAAAATTCAACATCTATTATGATCTAGTTATCCGACTAGGAGGGTTAGGGGGTGGGGGTGGGGGTGTTATAGATGCATGAATTACCTTGCATCCCCGCCTCGACTCCTGATTGGGTCGGTGCGGATGAAACATATTGGCACTCGGCAATCGGTTCATTTGAATTCAATATTTTTGACTAAAATTTGATAAATAATATATTTAAATTCATAATTTTAAATAAAATTAATTTAGTATTAAAAACTTTACATGTCAAACGTCTTATTAAATTTAAATTATAAATTCATCTTTAATATTAATTACGTAGATGAGAGATGAAGTAACTGTTTATAAATGCATGGTGGGACTGTCATGGTCAATTTTCATTATAAGGACGATTATTCCCTTTTATGTTTGTGTGTATTTTCGTCGTTTCCTTTGGAATTTATCTTTTTCTCTATTTTTTTGTTTTTTTTGGAATTTACCTCATTGTTTTAACAGTTGGGCATGTGCTTGTATGTTTACATTCATCAATTAAAATCATCTCACTGCCAAAAAAAAAAAAATTAAAATAAACTATGAACTTAATCGTTAAATTACTCGTAGCTAGTAATTTTCTTGATAATCTGTCACTAACTCATTATTAAATAGAATAAACAATAAAATTTGATTTGATCTATAAAATTTATCCGTCGCTATATATTTTTTTAATAGTGACTTTTTTTCGGTAAAAGAGGTTAATATATTAAATTATAGCTTAATATGCATCAGTACAACATGAGTATTAGTAGTAACAGTAGGGTATCGAAAGAGTTTTAGACTTTGGCCGCATGAGTAGCAAATACAGGTGAAACTGTCCATCAATACGGTGTCGTTTAGTGTTTGATCACTTCAGTTTGGAGTTACCCATCTGATTTAGTACTTATTACCAGTCAAATAATCTAATCGATTAATTAACTTACTGCTTGAAGTGATGGCAAAATGATTAAGAATTGCAATCTTTCTAGGAAAAGCTTCCTACTTTTCTTTTTCAATAGCAAATTAAAGAAGCTTTTAAAAGCTATTTACTCCCTCCATTTTATTTTTTTTAAATGATTGATCTTAAACTCAAAGCAATACAGACACAACCCAGGTAACCCCACAACACCGAGGATGATCCTATAATCAGCAACAATTCTTGCTGCTGCCAGGTATCGATCCCACGCCGGGTGTGAGGCACACTGCAAGAGGTGGACCCGGTGACCGTTGAGATAAGCCTCTTGGACTTACTCCCTCCATTTTATATATTAAGTGGTGATTTTAGGTTGAACATATATCCTTTTTAAAAGTTTACTCATTCCTACAAAATAAAAAATATTTTACTAACTTTTTCCTTAATTAAATAATTAATATCTATCTCATATAGTTTTAATTTCTTGGTTATATTCACATAAAAGTCCACTCACTAAATAGGGATAAGTTTTTTAAAAAAATGATCATATTTTTTTAATTATGTGAAACGCGGCTTATTTTAAATCAAAATAATTAAAAGGTAAAAGAATCACTAAGTTTGAATAATTAAACTTCAAATTTATTTATTTTTTTGATAACTAACCTTCAAAGGTTTTCATTGACACTAAAAGAAAGGAAAATATATATATGCACTTTTGGGTAACAAGCTTATAATTATTTCCTCCTCTTTTAGTTTTTTCCTTCCACTAATCTTAATTGCCTAAATGATTTGAGTCCTTCCATGATAAATCAGACCCAAGTAATATTAATAACTGACAGTAAACAAAAAGAAAATGAAAAATATAAAAATTAACAAATTAGAAGGACATATATCGATGTTAAACAGAGAGAGGGAACTGAGGATACATTTGAAGTTTGTTATGCATTCTGAAGAATCTTAAAAGTCATATCTATCCAGCATCCATGTGTCCAAAAGAAAAAGTTCAAAAGGTGAGAAACCCACTTTGTCACCTACTATATTTCAAACTTACTATTCTTATAATTATTTATAAAAAAAAAAATTGGGGTAGGGAAAAGGGATAAAGGAAGGAATTATATCACGAAGAATCGAATTCTTACCAATAAGGTTAGAGTTTAGATAATCGATCAACTGAGCTATTAATATTTTTTTATTTTTATAATTAATTACTACCATGATATTCATATTTCTTTCAGAAGCTAGATAAAATGATAAGCACAAAATCAAGGAAAATCAACTTTTACCTCAAAATTTAACCATGCCAACATCCAACATTTGTACATTGTCAAACTAAAAGACATGCATATCCTAAATTCCTAATATAGTTTAAGGCATATGTACTGAGAGTGTAATGAGATTTTATCTCATTTTAGTTATTAGTTATTGCATGTAACATATTTTATTTTTAAAATTAAAAAATTCATATTTTAAAAAGATTTAATTTTAAATATTCTTTAAATAACCTGATAGTATAAAAAAAATTTACACTGACCGCGATATAACTTAAGCTCATCCTACTATCATTAACATATATATCTACAATCTATATGGGGATTTTGACAAATATTTGAAGCATGTATAGTAACATTGTTAATAACATATATTAATCATATTATACTCTACTTAACTACTAGAGTATTGCATAGTATAGCTATGAATAATTAATTAGATACCAAAAGAACAAAAAGGAAAACAATTATGGAATAATCATTCCAATGGAAAGGTATGGAGTCTTCACCTTTCTCCAGTCATCATATGTGTCATCATGCACCTTGTTCTGTGTTTTGCCAAAACCCTCCCCCCTCCCCCCCCCCTCCCCTCTTTCTACATGGATTTATTTAATTTTTTTTAAAAAGAATAGAGATTAAGACCCTCAAAACATTTAAAAAGAAAATATTTACTTTTCACCACGTCCCATGAAAATATTATTACTACTATAGTAATATTCAATTCCGACAGGAAGCAGTTAAAAGACTGCAGTACTATATGAGAATGTGTGCACTAACGAGAGAGAGAGATCTGATATTTTCTCTTCCTAGTCCCACTGTTATTTAGAGCACAACCTTAGCTTACTCATTATAAATACTACCAACAAATAGAGAGATCTAATTTAATCAAATTATAGATTCAAATCTCAATCCTTCAAACTTCACCGGTATCTTTCTTCCTAAGGTATTTGTTCATGTACTTTGATTTATTTTTGCTCAAAGATCAAGTTAGCAATAACCTAACAATTTTATTTAACTTGTGCTTGTAGATTGAATTAATCCCAGCTAAGGAGAAAGAAAAAAAAAAAAAAGGATGACAGACGAAGTGATATCAAATGGATTTACTCACAACTCAATTGAAGGATCTAATCCACCCCCTCTCAAGAAAAAAAGAAATCTTCCAGGAAATCCAGGCAAGCAATCCTCATAATTTTAATTCACACAACTTTTTGTTGTGGTGTTTCTCTGTAGCATGGGCGGAGCTAAGAGGCACGAGGGCTCCATCAGAATCGCTATGGCTTCTTCCTTTTCTTTAATATTTTGATTCTCGTTAGTGAAACAAAATTCTGACTCCATCACTAGCTATATCATCATGTATATTCATGAATATTTGCGTTTTTAATGATACGTTATCATGATCACCAGATCCTGAAGCAGAAGTGATTGCCTTGTCACCAAAGACACTGATGGCCACAAATAGATTCTTGTGTGAAATTTGTGGGAAAGGTTTTCAGAGGGATCAAAATCTACAACTTCATAGAAGAGGACATAACCTTCCATGGAAGCTAAAGCAAAGGACTTCAAAAGAAGTGAGAAAGAGAGTTTACGTGTGCCCAGAAAAGACATGTGTCCACCATCATCCTTCAAGGGCTTTAGGAGATCTAACTGGGATCAAAAAACACTACTGCAGAAAACATGGAGAAAAGAAGTGGAAATGTGAGAAGTGTTCTAAGAGATATGCTGTGCAATCAGATTGGAAAGCTCACTCCAAAACTTGTGGCACTAGGGAATATAGATGTGATTGTGGCACTATTTTTTCAAGGTAAATTTAAGTTTTTGTAAGTATAGTTATTAGAGGTTCAGTACTTAAGTTATATATATATATATATATTGTCAAGTTACTCTTATCTTTTGTGATCTGGTGAAGTAATGAATACGATGCATATAACTTAATTAAACTCCAGTTGTTTATGCCTAAGGGCTCATGGAATTCCCAAATTAAAAGAAGAAATTTAAGGAGCTAGAGAGGCCAATTAAGAATAATTAAGATTGCCTTCTGTTTAACTATGTGATTGTGATGTGTTTCTCTGTTTCAACATGAACCTGAAAACTGTTGAAATTAAATCTTCTTTTCATCTTTGTTCCTCTCTCTCTCTTTTTTTTTAGTGCGTATTTCAATGAGGACAAAATAGCTGTTTGTAATCACTACAAAGTCATTTTATAGCTTAGTGTTATCTTTTTTTTTCAACAAATTGGGACTACTACTAGGATCCTATAGAGTAGTATACCTTTTTTTATTTTTCACTTTCCTCCATTCTCATATTCATTAAAAAGTTTATTTTGTTTTCCTTGTTCTTTTTATTTGTCCTAATGAGTCATTTATGATTTTAGCTTCGATATACTTAGGTTAATGTCTTTCTTCCTCTCGGTACTAGGGTCCTGAATTAAAGAGTAGTCTTCCTTTCTTTTCTTTTTTTTTCTTTTAATTTCCTCCATCTTCACTACATCCACCCACCTATATGTTGTAATCTCAAAATGGAGGTTACATTCGTATAAATCTTTACTTTTTTGGACTAATGGTACTTTTATATTGAGCAGGAGAGATAGCTTCGTGACTCATAGGGCGTTTTGCGATGCATTAGCTGAGGAGACGGCTAGAGTTACTGCAGCATCTCATATGCACAACCCATTGGCAGCCGGAAACCACATCAATTACCATTTCATTGGCGCGCCATTAGGGACAAACATGGCGCAACATTTCTCTTCTCTCTTCAAGCCAGTTTCGAACAACAACGAGAACTCGGATCCAATGAGAAGGGATCCACTGTCGCTTTGGAATAGGAGTGTGGCTCAAGAGCAAGAACAAATAGGTATCCATATCAATAATCTCCATCAGCTTGCTCCTCTTCATCAAACCTCACAGTCAGCAGCAGCTGTTTATGATACGAATACCCTTCGTTCCAATGCACCACCAGTTGTAAGTTATAATAACAACCATGTACACTGGGATCAGTTAGTTGGCAGCAAAATTTCTTCAATTACCAACGCTGAGGCTGAGCAATTATCAAATATTAGTGTGCCATCATTGTTCAGTACTCAACACCAAATAGCACCTTCTTCTACTACAAATATGTCAGCAACAGCTTTGCTTCAAAAAGCTGCTCAGATAGGAGCAACAACTGTAACTGACCCATCCATATTCCTTGGAGATTTCGCGTTGAACAATGGCAACAACAAGACCAATAATCAGCTTCAAGAAGGGGATAACAATAACAAGTTTTGTGGATTTTATGTTAGTACTAGGAATAACTTAATCAGTAAAAGTCTCGGAAGTGGTGTAAATCAGAGCTCCTCAGTAAATGATTTCTCTGCTACTATGCACCAGATGCAGATGTATCCTCCTTCGAAGCGTCGTCACATACAAGTTGAAGATAGTGTGAAAGGAGGAGGAGGACAAACTAGGGATTTCTTGGGAGTTGGGTACAATCAATCTGCCACCCTCCATCAATCAATGGATGGATATGATTAAATTGAGTGTTTTTACTTTATTTTATTTAAGTATTACGTCCGACCACCAAGTTTTACAGTTTAGTGGTATCGATAAGAATCTATCGATCACGCAATAGCTGTGAGTTCGATTCTCACTGTTTCTTTTTCCCATGTAATAATTTTTTTTCTTTTTAATGTTAGAAGCTAAGATGCTATAAAGTGGAACTTGGGGGGAGGGGGGATTTTAGTATTTGCAAACTTTGCAGAGAAGAAAAGGTGGCAATTGAGTGCTTGAAGAAAGTTAAAAAGTTGCTCAGGAAAAAAGAAAAATGTTTAGTATATCAAAAGAGCTCAATGAGGAGATCCATGCATATTCCTGTTGAACCCTGAGATGGGTTCACTTTAAAAATGGTGGCTTTAATCTTATTTTATAAAAAGTGGGGTGCTTAGTGGGGGCAAAGCAAGATAGCCTTTTCAACTCCATTATTGCCAGCTTTCCTATTTGTTCTAGTTATTATCTTCTCAAAAAATAATTTTGTAAGAAGTTATAATTAATATTTCAGAGGCAAAAAGTCTTGAATGATCTAGCCCAAGTACCTGCACCACCTTAAAATAAGACAATTTATGTTTAATCATGCAAAGCTGTGCTTAGTAACTCTAATAATTAATATTGCATGCAAGGAATAGAAGTTTATTTAAGTTTTCTTTGATCCCACCCACAAAAGGATTTGAACTTTTTGTGGCTAATTTCTTCTGCATGATTATATATATATATATATATATATATATATAATATTACTTTGAAATGATTAGGTGGACATAGTGGGTTTTATGTTGTGATGCAGTTATAACTTGATAACTCGTAAAACAAATTTCGGAAAATAATCGCATTCAAGATTTTCCTTCCAACCAAAGAAAGTAAAATAAGGAAGAGTATTCTGGTAATTGATTTCCTAAAATCAAAAGTTTACGCGTTTCTATTTGTGTTGAAGATATGATTACAAAAACAAAAGTAGATACTATTTCTTCAATTTCAATTGAAATGATCACACAATTTAATATCAAAATTAATAAATTGTGATTTCTCATCATCGTACAGTAATAAAAACTAATTTTATGTACTTGTCCATGAAAAATAATTTTTCATTGGATAATGTAGGCGCATTCAAGGCACAATCATCACGACCCAAACTCACACTAGGGAGCAGTGACCTAATAGAAAAGGGTAAAATTCACAAACAGAGACTTAGTATATAATTTGCAATCCATATTAATAGTGGTTATTTTTCAAAGATAGGGTCGAAAAGTAACGGTGGGCACAATTTCTACGAGAAAAGAAACATATAAAGGTAGGTACTGGTACTATTGCATCAAGCAGTCTCAATAGTATTTCCTGTGCTTTTAGATTGTGGTGATCATGACATTGTTGAACAGAATGTAAAAGGGCTAGCAATCTCAAATAATTGGACGCAAAGATGTACATTAGTTCATCAGCCACATATACCCACACTACCAAATGTTCCAAAATTCAAGAACCTTATAATATGCTAGAGAGAGTTGCCAAAGGGACAATTATTCAAAAGACAATATATGTGTGATGCCAAGGGGCTAAAAAGAAACTACTCTAGTAGTACTCTACGATATCAATGTGTTCATGTTTTAACTTTTGACTAGTGCATTGAGAAAAAGGAAAGTAGGTGTAGGGGTGGGGGTGGGGTGTCTCAATCATCTACAAGGATGTGATATGACAAAAGAAAACTGCAAAGTCTGGGGTCTCTCTGCTCGTGCAGAGAATCCTTAACATGTGCATGTTCAAGAACTTTCTTAGTGACAGGTTTTTTACTTTCCTGGCTATTTCAGCTAAACATATCAGTCTCCAGAGTCCAGATTGGTGCTGACAATTTGTTCAGAAATCTTCCTCTTAGTTATCCCTCCAACTATCTTGATGTTTTAGCATCAAGGACTGGTTGGACTGATATCTATTTCCAAACTTGATTAATTTGGATAATTAGATTTATATGGGAAAATTTTATTTTGATAGGTGAAGTTCTTCCTACTAAAGGTGAAATTCTTTTAATGATGAATGAATCTTCATCATTTCACCACAATTTTTGGAGGTTTTTGATAAAATCAAGGCGAAATTGGTTATATTTGATTAAATATATTTTTTTAATTTGTACTTGGTATTTTTTGTTAGTTTTTTTATAGTTGTATTGTTCGGGTCAGGTTATACGTATCTCGTCTAATTTTACAGAATACCTGTTACCTTGCACGAGCAACATGTACCAAGTAATTCTGACAAATAAAAAAAATCACCAAATATTTTCTGGAGTTGCTTATATAGCTTAGTTATCATATGTAAATATTGTTTTACCACAAGACTCGGGTCTAGTATTTGTTCATATATTACTCAACCTTAAAGACAATATAGACTGTTGTCTAAATTTAATCATAAGATATTCAGTCTAATTAAAATCAAATTTTAGATGGTGATATAAAGGGTCCTTTAGAATTTTTGGCACAATATAGCAATGCGGTGCAAAATTAAAGAATAATATATTAGATAATAATACGTTTCATTACAACAAAATAAGGCAGATGGTACCCGAAGGAGTAGTTAAAGTAGTATTGTTGTTATCATCAAAATACCGGGTTTATCCAAAATAAGGGGTTTAATGATTGACCCCTTTGACCTAGTAAAAAGAGTTCTATCTCTGTCTGCGTTCAGTGTATGGATGAAAAACATAAGTGAAACTGTCCATTCTACTTGATAGTTGTACTTGCTACATCTCTCTCCTTCCTTCACTAGTGTATCCGCCACCTTGTTAGTTTCTTTGACACTACGTGGTAGGGTGGGCTGCCTAGCGGCCGAAGAAACTCCCTACATTCAAACATTAAGTTAGAATATGTTGGATGATTATTTCGTATTAGAATAATAATTACCTATGAGTCAACGTTGATCGCTAATGGAGTGAGTTTTCCCGGTGTGCTATTGTCAACCCTTGAAGCAGGGCCATCAATTCTGCTATGGTACAGTTGATAAGTTTGTAATTTTAGTGAATTTTATAATCCAACTCCCATTGACATCCCTGATAATGCCCCCAGTACCCTGTTTTCCAGGATTTTGGATGAATGCTCCGTCGGTGTTTAGTTTATAACCTCTGTCCGAGGCTTGTCATTTATTTTTTTTCTCCACATGTTGGTCCAAGTTTTTGTTTTGCAAAGATAAAGTGAGGTATTCTTTGACTCTTAGATATGGAGTATTAATATCTATTTTTAGGTTTTATTTGTTATGATAATTGTTGTTTTTAGTGAGCTAAGCATGCCATAGGAAGAAAGGGAAGGAAGTACTCCAGTTGTTATTATTAGGTAGCTTGTGATGAATGTTTCTAATGAATCTAACTAGTTTTTTTTGTCTATTTTGTTACTCATGCCTATTTTTCCCCAAAAACTTTTAACTGTGCTGCAATAAAGAAAGATGTGAGTAGTGGTTTCTGGGCGTTCGCAACGATAAAAGGCGGGTTTATATCTATACCTTTGTTATTAAGGTGATGACACGTGGGGAGTTTGTTATGCTTGCAGAGCCAGAAGAAGATTATAGTTTTATTCGGACATTTAAGTTTCCATATCCAGTTAAAGTTATTATTTATTTTTATAGTAAACTTTGTTAGTCCATAGGCCGATTTTACTGAGAATAAACCAGAGGTTGTATGTGGCCATGAAAGGGTTGTCATTTGTATCGTGTATTCTATGAATAAGTTGTATTATATGTGACGTGATCCCGGTTACGAGTTCACAATTGAACTTGAGGGAGAAAAAAACAAACGAAAAAAGTTATGTGAAAATTAACGATAATCTACGGGTTTATGGGCAACAAGGGACTCGATACCTTCACCTCTCAATTGAACCTATAAATCAAAGAAAAATCCAAATCAAAAATCAATAAAGGAAACCAATTGAATCCACTAGTGGGTGGATTTATCGATTAACCAAGCAAAAGAAGTTAACACGCAATTAGGAAATCCCCGACCTAATTACTAACTACGATAATTAACTAAATTGTAAATCCACCCAAGCTACAATCTAAGCTAAATTAACCTAAGGAAACTACAAAGCTTTAAGGATTTCTTCAATATTCATTCATCATTCAAAACTAATGAAAAAGATGTAAGACTAGTTATTTATACTAGTCTAAGTTTTGTTTATTATAATTGGGTCCGAATGTGACCAAATATGTCAAATTAGCTCCACAAGTTTGGATTTCTTCCAATAAAGTCCCCAAAGTCTTCAACCTCCCCACGAACATGTTTCGTAGATCCTCGAAAGCCTTGTCTCGACTTTTTGTGATTGACCTCGATTGATCGGTGTCACCCGTGCTCGTATCATTCTTCCTTTCTTGAGAAGATTCATCATCGAATTCAAACCTATAAAAAATTAATGAGAATAAATATAAGGCTTTTACTAAATCAAGCAAAATGGTAAAAATCATCAAATGGTGAATGATAAAATCGATAGTAAGCATAAGAAGAATTGAAATTCTAAAATGCTCACTTTTGTGATACAACGAAGCATCAATATGATTAAAAAAAAGGAACAAATATGCCAACAAAACAAGTTACACTTGGCTACACATGAGAATTGGACAAAAAATCTTGAGAAGATTCGTCTTTGAATTCAAACCTACAAAAAATTAATGAGAATAAATACAAGGCTTTTACTAAATCAAGAAAAACAGCAAAATCATCAAATGTTGGATGATAAAATCGATAGTAAGCATAAGAAGAATAGAAATTCTAAAATGCTCACTTTTGTGATATAACCAAGCATCAATCTAATTAAAATAAAAAAGAAACAAATATGCCAACAAAATAAGATACAGTTGGCTACACATGAGAATTGGACAAGAAGTTAGGGCTAAAGCATGCATTTTGGGAACAAAACATGCAAGCACATCATGGTTCCCTTATTCAAGAAATACATAGCTCCCCTCCAGTTAGGAAACAATCCACTCATATGGCTAGAGGAATCATCAACATGATCATCCCAAATTAAAACTCTAATCCATGCACTAGCCTTCATTAAAGACAGAGTCACTACTAAATCAATCCCGGGGTAAAAGGGAAAGGGTACCCCAAAAACAATCCACTCCTATCGCTAGAGGCATCATCAACATGATCATCCCAAATTAAAACTCCAATCCATGCACTAGCCTCCATTAAAAATGGGGTCACTATCAAATCAATCCTGGGTTAAAGAAGAAAGGGTACTCTAAAAACACATTCTAAAACTATCCATAGCTACCCATAGCACATCTCTAAAGGTATTGTGGGGCAATAATCACAAGATATTACAAAAGTCCTATAAGAAGGTTCAAGAGGTATAGAAATTACCTTCATGGATTTTAAAAGTCCAAGAATAAGCATAAGTCATGAATATATACCATTCTTATACAAATAAAGATGTAAAACATCAAATTGAATCGGTGGCAAAGATGGTTTTCTCCATTGGTGCTCCCTTTAATGACTCCTCCCTCGACAAAACTTCACAAACAAATCAAGCAAATGATTAAAGTTCTAAAGAAAGAGAGTTTTACCTTTAAGATCACGAGCTTTAGGCTAATTCCCAAGAGACATCCTTTCATCCTTGAAGTTGAAAGCTTTGGCATAATCTACATCTAAAGAATGTCCATTGCTTCCCTTCTTTGAAGGACATTCTTCCTTGTTGAAGGTCTTATCTCCATACAACTTATCATTATAAGGAGGAGTACCAATAACCTCACGCAAACCTTGCTTGTCACGTTAACCAAGCTCGTCACTAGGATCAAAGGGAAAGAATGCTTATGCATTTTGATCAAGAACATAAGCACTAGGCATCAAAATTTTCATAACCCTATAATATGGAATCTTCTCACAAGAATGAATACAAGTAACAACCAAGAGGTGAGAAGGACAAGTAGTAAGAATTCCATCACCAAATGTAAGGTTAATGAATGAGAAGGCATTATATGGGCACACACCATACACTATCATGTTTACATATAATGAATTGACATCCTTATATGAAAAAATATAGTAAAGAAAATAGGAAAGAATCCATTCATTCAATTTCACTTGCCTACCCACATGAATATGACAATTAGTAGTATTTAAGATTTGGGTACCTAGTGCACCCCGTGGACCCATCCCATCAACAATAATTCTAGCACCCAAATATTGGATA
>JBDJHY010000102.1:14790056-14806656 GCA_039654485.1 Withania somnifera | reverse complement strand
GAACAAAAACGTATTAAAATCTAAATAATATGGGTAAATTGCAAATCTTCAATCATGTTATCCACAAACATATTGGTGTGCTTTCAAGAATACTAATTAGCTACAATTGTTTTCCAAACAAAAAATCACTCATGCAGTGTATAGGTTAATTTTTTTTATTACTTTTGACAAGTTAAGACCCAAATATGACCTACTAACACTTGAATGTAATTTCAAAGAATCTCACAAAGAATTGTTGGAAACTCAGTATTTGACAAAGAAAAATAAGCAAATTCTTTCGGAGATTGTGCCTAGTGTCTCCTAAAGTGCCCGAGTTTAAAATTTTATCACTCAAATATCCGGTCTTGAATTTGTATTTCTCAAAGTGTAGATTTTGAATATTGTCCCCGTTTAATAAGTTCTAACATTTTCCTATAAGACAAAACTTGTGGCCAGTTGAACAAGTTCATCATTTTAAAATGTCCTGAACGCCTGCCTTACAAAAGTTAAAAACTTATGTCTGACGGGCAACATATCTAGGTTTTAAATTTTTGTTTATAAGATAGAACTTTTGGTCAATGAACATGTTCATTATCTTAAAATATCCTGAATATCAGCCTTACATGCAAGATTTGTTAAGCAGGGCCACAAAATCTAGATCACCGTTTATGAAGACCATTTTTTGTAAGACTTCTTATGAAGGATAAAATATTAAGACCATCGCATTTTAGGGTCATTTTCTGAAAAGACATTACATGGCATGACGAACTTAAACCCATAATTAATATTCATAGATCATGTTTTAAAAAAAGATAAAATTTTATAAATGACAAACATTTACCCCTTAATTACCCGAGAATGACAAAAGTTTCATAATTCCATATTGTAGCACAATTTTGGTTACTATACAATTTTTCAGCCAGTTGTATTTTTGGCCATTATGTTTAACTAGCACTTGTATTTTAAAATACTACAGGAAATTATTAAAATTGCAGTTGTATATTCGCTATTATAGACAACTGGCAATGGTATTTCAAATACATATACACTATTCATCTATGATTTTTTTTAAAAATGTATATGTAATTTTAAAAAAAAAATATATACAACTGTATATTTGTAAGTAAGATTTGTACATGTATATTTTTTCAGTCATTTTTCCCATATACAACTGAAGTTTAATGTCAGTAAAGATCATCTATCTATAAATGTATAAGTAATATTTGTAACATGCATTGCATATATATGCCTAAATAGCTAACATATATGTTATATACAAGTTCAGAATACAATTTTGCACTATAGACAAATTAAAATACACATATTCCCTTATTGAATTCAACATGCAAATGCACGACGTATGCAACCTATATATAACAAAAATCTCAATTTCAACAACCTCCGTCTCTCCCCGTTTCCGGCAAACAAACCAAACCACGTTGAAGCTTCAAACACGAATTTGTTGTTTGTGAGTGTTTTCGAAGGAATTGTTTTCATCGAAGTTGGGTCATTGGAGATGAAGGAACTATTTTGTTGTTTGACAATGGTAGGTTTTACATAATAATATGATTTTATTTATGTTATTCGATATAAATGTTTTAATATACTTTTGAAAACACTAGTATTGTTATTATTAATAAATATTTATAATTACGGCTAGATGTTATTGATTTCAAACCGATTACTTGCGATTCCGATTATATTGATTATCTAAGTCTTGAACTCATTCGATTCTTAATAGTGTTTACGATTTTGTCAATTCGATTTTTTGATTTTCGATTCGAATTCGATTTGATACTTCAATTCGGTCCTATTCGATTCGATTCGAATATCTTTGAATTTCGATTCGACTAATTTAATACCTAATAGTTTCAAAAATCATTTATTCAATTCAGTCCGATTCCTATCTACAAATTTAAAAGTACAACATTTTAAATTACTAATATTCAAACTCCTAGATTAAAATACAACATTTTAAATTGAACGAAGTTCAAACACATTCTAATTTTAAGAAGAAGCCAAATATTCATCGTCGTACTCATCACTATCACTATTGTCATGCTTATTCATCTCATCCTCCGCCGCAACAGCTAAAGGGATCATTTCATATGCATCTACATCATAATTTTAAAAAATATAGTTAACTAATAAATAAACGTTATATTAAGCTAAACTTTAGATTTTACAGTTTTTTTATAATATATTATTATATTTATATATTTTTAAAAACTTTCGATTCCAAGTGATTCTGAAATCAAATTGATTCGAATCGAATCAAACGATTACCAGCCCCCGAATCGTTTGAATCGAATATAGGTTTTCAATTCAAGTCGAATCGAGAGCCAACCCTATTTATAATTGTTGCTATGGATTGTAAATATAATCTTAAGTATGTCACTCTCCGTAATTTTTCTTAAAGGAATCCATTTGAAAATTTTTCTATTTGAGTTATGGGATGTAATATTTTAAAACATATTCTATGGATATTAGTTATGGGCTAAGGTTATCCATTTTTATGAAAATTCTTCATTAAAATATTACATCCCATAGCTCAAATAGTAATATTTTTAAATGAGATTCACTAAATATTTTATATACAGATTAATTTATATACTCTTTCTCATCATTCTTAATTTTCATGTCATTTTAAGATTTTCATCATCATCCCATTTCAATTTCAATTGACATATAGAAAAATTGATGATTTTGCTGCTATGCTCTTGGAAGGTTTCATTGACAGTGAAGTTTTCTTCTCCAACCTCTGGGGTCGTTTTTAACATTTATTTTATTAAAACTAAAAGAGATTAGAGGGCAAAAATGTTAAAAATATTTCTTTCTCAACTGAAAGTATTTTCTCTTGGGCCTGTATTTGCATGCTAAGTTGATAATTATTTTCTCTTGGGCCTGTATTTTCTTTCTTTTATTGACTTCGGCTGGTGAGGGGAAGGGCCTGTTTTGGGATCGTTTAGTGTTGGGTTTGTCGGAATGGAGGTATTATATATTGTATATAAATTGTCCTCACTTCATGAGTCTTATCGTATATAGTTAATTTCATTACAATTGTTCTTTAAGGGATAATTATAAATATTTTTTAATGATCTATTTCCTTTGTATTCTTTTTAGCCTTGTATTTGCAAGTAGTGTTGTATATTAATGCTTATGTTAAATATATAAAAATATTTTAAAAATATAAGTATTAATAGTCGAATGTACAACTGAATTTTAATAATTTTCAGTTGTATATAATGATTGGAGTCCAAACTCAAAGTGGTACAACCCAGCCCAACAGCTTTGAAGCCCAAAATCCAACAATCCCCGGAAACATGAAAACCTTGCAGAGCAAAAATTCTACTTGTTCTTCATCATTATCATTCCTAAATCGATTATATTTATCATTAGCACCATAGTAGACTAGTAGTTTCGAGCTTCAGTTATTTTATTGCGGTAAGCGAATATCTTCTTGTGTCGTTTTTCACTTCAGTTTCACGAAAACTGGTGCCAATTTCTAACATCAAATGCTAGATTAATCGTTCCTTGTTATGAACAAAATCAACCAATAAGATGTTAATTTTTTCCTATTTATATAGTTGCATTCTATTGTCATTATTTAGCATATACACAACCAAATGATGCATACAAGGTGTGACCTGGGCAATAAAGTGGGTTGGGCATCATCTTCAGGTATTAGGTTCAAATTTCAGTAGATATAAAAATAGTAGGTAATTTTTTTATTTGTTCGAGTTGTGGTGGAAAGAGTTATTTGGTAATTATTGGTGGTGGGAGGTGATAGTGGAATTAGTCATGACACGACTTTGGTATCTGATGTTGGTGGTAGGCGGCATTTGTATCTGGTGAAATTAGTCATGTGTGCAAGTTGAGAGTTATTTGGTACGTATTGCTGGTGTGAGATGATAGGGTGTCCTGTTGAATTAGTCATGCACCCAAGGTGAGAGTTATCTGCTACTTATTGATGGTGGGGCACTTGTTGATGGTGGGATTGTTGATGGTGGGAGGTGATAATTATGGATGGAATTGGTCATGCGCGCAAGAAGAAAGATGTTTTTTCCGGTGAGAGGTGACGTGTATCCAAGGTGCACATAAGTTGGTCGGGGGTCAATGATTATATAAAAAAGGGTAATGATTATGCATACACATATAACTGGTAAAGTTGCTGCCATGTGATTAGGAGGTCACGGGTTTGAGCTTTTGAAACAGCCTCTTGCATTTCTGCAAGGTAAGGCTGCGTACAATAAAGCCCTGTGGTCAGGCCTTCCCCAGACTCCTCGCATAGCAAGAGTTTAGTGCACCAGACTACTCTTTTATGTACGAAGGGCTAACTAAGCAGCCATTGTGATTCAAATTGTACTGTTCCAAATTTTGGAGTTTGATTTGATTATAACGGAGAGTAGAATCCTTAGCGACTTATGGTTTAGATATTTTATGTATGTTATTCTTAACTGGTAAGGTGTTGCCATGTGACTAGGAAGTCACGGGTTAGATAACGGTCACTTGCAGTAAGGTTACTTAAAATAGACCCTTATGGTCCGGTCGACCCCGCATATAATGGTAGCTTTAGTGCACCGGGGCTGCCCTTTTTATGCTTAACATGGAGATCAGTTCTCTAGCGAAGTTAATGCTTTCGACCCGTCAACTGAAATTGGGTATTCTTTGGTTCTGCAGGGGTGATTAATCCAGAGTTCTGAACACACAAGATGGATGCAAAAGCATTGGCAAAGTCGAAAAGAGCTCATTCTTTACATCTTAATAAGAAGCACAATCCACATCACGCATCTAAGGGTTCTTCTGCTGTTTCTGGCATGTCTGCTGGTGATAAGAAGGCTACGGTCAAGCAAGTTAAGGAAAAGCCTAAATCAAAGCTCCCCTCGAATTGGGATCGATATGAAGAAGAAAATTCTGATTCTGAAACTGCGACCCAGGAAGGCGCAAGTCACACGAGTGATGTGGTTGAGCCAAAAAGTAAAGGAGCAGACTATGCATACTTGCTTTCGGAGGCTAAGGCTCAGTTTCAGTATTCTTCAAAGGATGTTTCTTTTTGTGATGATATTTTAGATGGTAATGCTTCATCCCAGAACTTTGAGCAATCTAGAATTTCTTTCTTATGCTATCATTGATAACCTGTCAAAATTGTATAACAATTGTAACCATTATTTTGCTCACTATTCTGCTTTTAGAACTGTTGCTCTCTCCAAATCAAGTCGGCTAGAAATGGTTTGGAAATGTAGAGCATAACCTTTTATTATTGTTATTCATTTTCTGGTGTTTGGTTACTAGATTCAGGTTAGTTCGCACAAGTTTCTATTCAGAAGCAAAGTTATAAAAGTGATTGCGTCAATAATTCAGCATTGAAATATTATCGTGGCTGTACTTTGTATAAGTTGTTGACTCTTACTTGCTTACCTCCTTGATATAATGCTAGAAAATGTGAAGATCTGGCTTCAGTTTGTTGCAACTTTAATGCATTGCTTATTGTTTTTGAATTAAGAAATTTTTGCAATTGCTGTATTTCCAAGTCTTTCTGCGGCTCTGCCAATCTAGAAATTTTTGGTCAAAATTATAGTGCACTGACTCAAATATCCTTTTAGATTTTTATCAGGGCCTAGGAGCATTACTTTCCGCAAAAGGGAAAAGCAAATTATCATGGATAGCAGAAGACAATTTTGCAATGGAAGATAAGGAACCTCCTCCCACAAAGGTGATTTTCTACTCTCAACCCATGTGGTGGTCTGCCTCCCTTACTCTTATTTTCTGTTCTTGTTTTCTGGAGTTATAAGGAGAACAATGCTGGATGCTGTTAGCATTGATTATTGCAATTTATCCCCGTTTTCACCAATGCCACAAACATTTAGGTAAGACTAGAAACTTCTAACACTATACTTATATTAACATGTTGTAAACATGCTGCGACTTTAGTTGACAATTCAGTCTATTCTTTGAAATTGTGTAAAAACAAATGATCCCCTTTATTCTATTGTTTTAATGAAAAAACCATGGGAAGGAACAAAAAAACCGTAACCGTTCTTATAAGTAAGCAAATATTTTATTTGTCAAACAGCACTTCATTATATCTATAGTTACTAGAACTTACCTCGTCACAGGATCCACATTAATCACTGAGAATGGATAAATCAAGTGAAGTATCTAACTCACATAGATTTGATATGTCACATTAAGCAAAAAATCAATTCCAAGAAATTTTTGAATTTTAAACTTGCTCGAATTAGATTCTTTCGATTTCAATACCGAGTTGCTGCTTTCTTAGTTAGAAAAAGGAGTTACCTCGGAAATTAGAAACTTATTCCTTTTTTGTTTGGTGTGAGCTCAACTTAAGCTATACATTGTCCGAGAAAAGCTGTTTGGGTGCTCAACAATTCCAAATCGAAATTGGAAATCTTTATTGGACCATATAGGAGTTTTTATTTGAGCCAATGTTCTGGTTCAGCTCTTCCTTTGAAACAATTCTGATACATAAACTATGTTGCCCCAAGGGCTTTTGTTCAGTGGTGCGGAACGATACACATTATGTGAATTGGTGACAGGAACCTGGTAATAAGCGTAGGAAGAGTAGAGGGGGCTCCTCTGTGCTTCAAACTAGTGACTGAGGTCGGGCCAACTAGCATAGGAGATTTTTCGGTTATTAAAAAAAAAATGTGTTCAGTATACATCTACTTGTTTTTTCACCCTCCCTCCTTACCTCTGTAAAATGGTATTCTACGCAAACATTAACACATCTTGTAACATGCAAAGGTTAAGGGACAAACTCAAGTTGATTTGCCCCCACATATTGCAGCAACATAGATTAGTATTTTCCTCATGTCTTTCATAGATAACATTGGTTACAAATGGAAATTTTGTTCTTTGCGAGCCTATAAAAAAAGCATAAATCTTGTATGATGATTTGAAATTCCTCTCAATTAATTCAAATTGATAGGAGTGACTAGGAACATCCATGAAATCAGGTGTCTGACGAGCGTCTATGAAATCTTTCTTAATCACTGACCAATATTTTTGATAAAATGCATTCTCCCCTTATGAACTTGTGGTCCTATCACCATCAAATGCCTTCACAATCTTCAACCACTTTTTCTTGAGATGGACGTCGTCCACCACTTATTCTTTGAATTGTTCTTATGTAAAACTTCATTAATTACTATCTTTAAATAGTAGTCTCCAATGTTCTTCCTTTTGAAAGAGTATGGTATGAAACCTTCATATCTCCTCTGGTATGACTTTGAGATCAATGAAAATCTTCTCTTTCAGCTTATGTGTATGAATGTATCTTGTATATTTTTCATTTTCTAAAAAACTTAATGTTTTTGTCTCCTTATTTTTTGGTGATATATCTCAATTTTTGTTTCCAAGATATCTCAGTTACCTCTAGAAACTCCTCCTTCAAACTTCCTTTTTGTTTCCATCGCGTTCATGTTGTGTCCATGTCTTGCAACATATCCAGTATATGAACCTTCTTGTGGGCTTCCATAGGTGTGACTATTCTTAGCTGAGAATTTGGATGAATTGCTATAATAATTTTAGCAGTACTAAGGATTAGGACGCTTCTCTATGCATCTGTATGCCCGAATACCAAAATTTAAAGGACTGAAGCTTTCTCACATGTGTCATAATTAGGTAAACTAGAAGCAAATCATTGGGTGGGTGTCACAGTACCCTTTGCGACTTTATGGTACGTGGTTATGTACCGGGGTCGTTTGGTAGCTAGTAAAGAAGCAACTTGTTCATGTATAAGTTATACGATGTTTTGTAGCTAGTTAGGAAATAAGTTATTCATGTATAAAATTAATATGACGTTTGGCTTGCAATGAGGGGTGTATTATATTATGTGGAGTAGAGTTGAAGATGGAATAACTAATACTTGCATAATTCTAACCAGCTAACAAACGACTTTCGCATTGGATGAAGCAAATGGCAATTGTAGCACTATAACCAATTATTCATGCTGAAATATTTTTATGATTGTTCTTTGCAGTACTTTGTCTTGTCGATCAATCTGTGATCAATGTGAAAATTGGATAGATATCTTTCTCTAACTAAAAAACCTATAAAGTGGTCGAAGCTTTTCCGGTGAGAGTCGAGAAGTGCAAGAATTCTAGAACGGAAATGAATTGAAAAATCAAAGTCCTAAATTAGGAAGATAATTAAATGACTATCCTAAAGATCATTGTCTTCCGTGGTTAAAAAAGAATGTAGGGAAAGAAGGGAAGAAATAATAGATAAAGATCTAAACACATTCAAAATACAAAATTTAGAGACTTAAAAAAAAGAAAAGGAGGAGAGGTAAGAGAGATGAGGAAGAGAGCTTTAGAGAAATAAAAAGAGGCTTAGTGTGTGTGCAAGCAGGTGACTCAATCAATGGTCAAGTGGTGGGAAAAACTGAAACCAGCTCACCTGCAGCTCGGTTATTACTTTGGGTGCCACCTTATGATGAATATTGACAAAAGTACTTTATACATCCCATACTCATAAAAATCTCCATCGTCTAGAACCCTCACATTCTCTCCCATGCTATCTGTTAGACGCACCACCAAAACCCGTAGACTAACTAAAGAAACAAATGGAGCCATTCCCGATTCCGACGGGTAAAACTATTCAGCAGGCATTAAGGGAATGGAGAGCTACTCCAGATACCGATTCTGAAGAAACTGGAGTTGCATCTCTTTTTTATTCAGGAGTTCTTATGCGTTTTCACACCATTTTGAAACCCCGAAAATGGACAAGTTCCTTCTCTTAGATAGCCATGCAAGATTCATTACTACAAAAAGGATAATGGTAACTCTAACATTAAGTACTTCAGTTAAGAATTCCATAGTAAGGAAATACATGTCCTCATAGGAGATTTTGGCTTTACTCCATTTTCACCCAAATCACTGAAGTGGTGAATCCTCATGGTAATGGAGATGAAGATTTTGGAGTTGACATTTTTCTGAAATGGTAGTATTGTACACAGTTTGAGCTTTACCTCAGAACTGAAGATATTATCCCAGAATCATCAAACGAAGCATCCAATCAACAACCAATAGGTTGATGTCCGCTGGGTGGGGGTTCCCGGGAACCCAGTGACTTGTCTGAATACCATATTTATATTTTGAAGTCTATTATATATTTAAAATATTATTGTTGGGAACCCACTTCAAAAGCCTGTTGTTGGTCCAGCGGCAGAGAAGGTCCCCGTGAAGTTTTGATCCTTTCCCGCTAGGGATCAAACATCTTTTGTCACTTTTTAAATAAACCCACTTGTTCTTCCTATAAAACGCAGGAGCTCAATTTTATCTTCCCCCTTTTCGTTGTAAAACCCAAGTCAGGTTCTTGATTTTTTTCCTAATCATTGTCAGAATTCATAACATATCATGACGAAAAATTGAAATTAGCTAGAAATTTCATTTTTAATCCGTCGTTAAACTGTACTATCCAACAATTTTTTTTATTAATTAGTCGCTAGAAAAGGATTAACAACGGATTTAACTGTTTCGCTGAGAACCCACAAGCTTCAAATTCTGGATCTGCCTCTAATAAAGACACTCCAAAGCATGAGGTCATGCTGGCAAAGATGATTCATTCTGCACCATTATGTTTTTCCATTGGTGTTCTTTCTAAAAATTTTTTGTTACGCTACGTTTTGTCTGGCAAGAGAAGTGTTTGTGGACGGACTATAGTGGATGCCATACATATATAGTTTGACAAACTGGATGGAGGCTACTTGATGGGACCCCGCCACTAAGGTTCCACCAATAATGAATGTTGGTTGCTCCATGCAATCAATCCTTTATTGGAAAGGAAAAATCCATGTAAAGCCTAGAGCAGCCATAACTTGATATGCCTAAATAATTACATTGGCTTCGCTAAAGCCCCTCACTCAACCACAGCCATAACGCTTGATTACTTCTTCTTAACAAACGTGGTTATCATTATTAATTTCCTAAATTTTGATAGACTAAAGGAGGCTGCTTTGGCTTCCCAAAACCCATAAATAATCCGAGCCGGATTTGGTAGTGTAAAAGATATGTTTTGCTTGCTTAACCATTTTATACACAGTGAGCGACGAGTCAACCAATACATTTCTTATATTTCAAAACATAACCAATGGTTATAATTTTTCTTTTAGATATCATTGTCTTTTAAATATAATTTTCACATTATTACTCCTTTAAAAAAATTATTTAAGTATGAGGCAGTTCATAATCCTCCTCGCTCACATAACATCGAAAAATAAAACTAGTATACCGGAAAAAATAAATTTTTTCTTTCATTGCAACACGAAATTAAAAGAGTTTACATTGCTGTGTCTTCCCAAAATTCTCTCACCCGACCACAGCCATAACACTTGATTACTTTTTCTTAACAAACGTGATTATCAGAGGATTGGCTGCTTTGGCTTCACAAATACCCCTAACTTGTCCCAGCCAGATATTTCCTACCATACGTGCTATTGAATAGTGGTTACCTAATTTAAAAGTCTAAGCTATTAGATACAGAATACTTTTATTGCTTTATTTTGGTCTTGAACAAACCTCCTTATGTGCAAGCTGATTTTCTTTTCTTGAGCCTAGCGTGAAAAGATCTTTGTCTACGAGTGATGATAATTTTTTAACCCAAGCTCTAATAGCATGTGAAATACTTCTCTATCTTTATCCAAAACTTAAGATACTTGGTGAGGTGGCCTAGATCTGTTAAAACTATTTTAAATGCCTTTCTACTCCCAACATTTGACATATATTCCGTTTTTGAACCTGATTCTGGAATAAGTCCGTTCAAACATATAATACGTTAACATCCTCCAGTCCGTATAACCTGCTTTCAGTGAATCATCAGGCTCTGATTCCTTTCTAAACCTGATTCTGGAATCCATGCACATGTCAGACCATACAAACAGACTCCAGGCAAGATTTATGTAAAGGATTAAGCTTATATCTTGACAAGTCACCAGGACTTCTTTTTGAATCCAATCCACCTAATAGGCTGTGGATTATTTTCAGACCCTGATGTTTCTCTGAAAGCAAATAGAAACAGAAGTTGTAATTTGAGGAATATACATAGCCTGCTAAATCAAGCTAAGATTGAGGAAAAGCCACTCGTTACTGTATGGCTCTATAAAATGTACCTTTTGCTATACTAATATATTCAACTTACCATAGGATGACTCTTATTTACAAAAGGATGGTATAAGTTAGAAACTCTTTTGTCTGCATTATTTTTAACTATGCGATATTAGAATTATTAACAGTTAATGCTGCCTTGTAAGTGTGAAATTCCGTCAGTCTTTCAGTGAACTGTCAAATTAGACATGTATTATGTGTTTTGGATCAATCAGTTGACAGTACGGTTATCCAGCTGATGAAGGCTAGAAAGGTGTTTATTTGTGAGATGCTTGCTCACTAACCATTCCTGATGATTCCACATCACTTAACATCATATGTTTATTCTTTCTTCTGGTAATGAAGTGATGTTTATTTTGAAGTGAACTATTTCTTGTGTTGATAGCAAATCATATTAATCCCATGTCTAATCTCTTTTGTCAGGAAGCAATACTACCTGTTCATTGCTAATCCTGCTGAACACGATTTTCTTTTTTTCAATTAGGCCTTCTCTGATTTGTGATTTGTTTTGTTGTATTTTCCTTAAATGTTGATGTCTCCCATCTAGATTGCTAGGCTACCATGTAGTTGAACTAAACAATAACTATGCCACCCTTCTATTTGCAGGCATCATTTCTTTCACTTGATCTACAAGCTCTTTCAGAGCAGCTTGAAAGAGCAAGTCTACATGAGAGACTTTTCATTGAACCGGATATACTTCCTTTGGTACTGGTATGTAATGTTATCTATGATTTCCTTCTACGATGTATCTCCCAAAATTTAATGCTGTTTAATGGTAATATGCGGGAAACATGGGGCCTTTCATTTAATTAAGATGCAGTGATGTGTGTTCGTTAAAAAGGCCTGCAAAATGAGCTTTGAGCTTAAAATGAATTTTAGACCTTCTGTCCATAGCTGTTGTATGTTAGTACACCTAAAAGCATAAAACTGCACCAACATATACGATGCAAGATGAATCATCTAATAAGATACGTGGTTTTCTCTCCAGCTACTACACAAAATTTGTTATGTTGCCTCAGTGTGCTAAAACGGCATAAAATGATTTCGTGTTTATGTAGCATGTAACGTTAGGTACCTGTTTTTCATTATTGGATGAGGATAGTGAGAAAAGAAATTCTACTTCTCAGTGGCGAATCTAGGATTTCTAAAACATGGTGCACTGCTAAAAAAAGAAGAAAAGAATGTATCAAGTGGGAATTCATCAAGTCCTCAAGGTAAAAACTTAACATTCAACCAAGTCTCACTATTTAACCATCTTAGTAGCATGGGCGGCAGAATATAATATTATACCAATTTCAGAATATATGTATAAAATATACCTAGTTTTGCAGAGAGACCACAGGTTCATTCATGTGCCCCTTTGTTTTTCTTATTAATTTGACACTGCTGCTTCTGAATTGCCTGAAAGTCAAGTTTACTGAACTAATTGGAGTTTCAGCTTATGAGGTTTCATCCTTGTCTGTCAAGCCACTTTATTGTTTTGCGGAGGTTCCAAAATCCAAATTACTGATCTAGTGATAATGAGGTTTAACTAACATCAATCCTTCGATGACTCTCAAGCTATTCTTCTTAAGTGAGGCTTTAAGTTCAAAACAACTTCCTCTTTACCCTGTAAAATAACCAACCTTGTTTTCTTATATTTGGTCGCTTTAGGATGTCAGCTATAGTTCCTTTTCAGTTGGTTTGGATGTTCTGCTGTCACAGGATGCCTCTCTAAATTATCATTTTAAATTGAAGCAGCATTGCCTCAATTTTTCATTTCAATTTGTACTTTGTGTTGGATGCTAAAATTTTAGCTGTTATCATGTTAGTGACTGCTTGAGACCGTGATGTTTGTGATTCTGGGCTGTCACTTGAAAGTCCAAATAAAGAGATGGTTTTACATCACACATGGAGTAAACTATATTTCGGAATAGTGTGTACCTTTTTGTCCTTGCTAAGATTAACCATGTACTTTATAGTTCAGAATGATCAATATCTGCTTAAAATTTTATTTTGTCAACTCCTGTAGGATGTCTTTATACTATCTTGTGATATAATCTAATACATGGTACTTCATGTGCATAACTGACAGTGCACTGAGTCGTCACAAGCAGCAGCTGAAGAGGAACATGACGGTAGTTTAGCCTCAAGCAAGAGTGCAACAGCCGAAAAAGACTCCAATTTGCTAACCTCCACTAGTGTCTACAAAAGCAACAAAAACAGGCATCAACAATCTGAATTCTCGCATATGGGCACCACAACCAGCCATAGCAGGCTTCCAACTCTAGCTGATGAATCCTCCAACCCATCAAATGCTTTCAAGGATGAGACTGGGCAATCTGAAGGAGCTGGGCAAAATGATATACTGATGTGTGCTTCAGAAGTCAACACGAGTCCTGTTTCTAAAAAATCGTCTGCATTTAAGGCAGCAGCTGCCGAAGCAGAGCTTGACATGCTTCTTGATTCGGTTACCGAGATTGAAATTTTTGAGCCCACAAATGTAATCAACCAGTCTATTCATCCTTACCCTGTGACACAAGCAGGAACACCAATGCCGTTATCAGAAGGGACTTCATCTATGCAGGTCTCCACCCAGCCTAAGAAAGGCCATGATCTGGCCAAACCTGCAATAGCAGATATCGGTCTGGATGATACACTGGATGACCTTCTGAAAGAAACATCCATTGGGACTAACAAAAACGTGCGTTCACTACCTAATGAGGTAAATGCCACTGCTGGTCATACACCACCTGCTTCTCAAATTGTCTCCAAGTCTAAAATTATCGATGATTTTGATTCATGGTTTGACACATTGTAACTGAACCCCACATTTTAAACAATGATGGTCTAAGGCTTAATTACCTCATCTTACATGCTTTGGGAAATTTTTTGCATGTTAAACTCTACTCACGGCACAAATTATCAAATTTTGATTGTTAGCCTTCTACAACTCGTATTAAAAATCTAACCTTGTCAACTGAAGCCGCGGTAACTAAGTGAATTCTTGGTGTGATGATATTTCGACACATAGTAGCACGTAACATCATAAGTTGATTGGTCGAATGTTTCATAGAATTATAATGATACTAGAGATTTCATTTATTGCTAAGACTTAGTAGTTAAAATCTTGGAATTATGACGACCAGTTCTTATAATTAGAGGAATATCACTTGCATAATTTGAAACATCTAGTGAATATAAGGTGCAAGCTCAGATGGTTAGATTGAGTAAATATCAGGTGAGAATAAGGGGTTGTTTGTTTGTTGGTTAGGCATGATTCATTCATGTATTAATTTTTGCATTAACCTGTACCATGTTTGGGTACACACCAAATATGACATTTGATTAACAATTTAGAAATTTGCATAATTAATAGAAATCTCTGAACTATTTTTAGAGTTGGTCCAAAGTCCTAAAACCCCTATATGTTTAGTCTTGACTAAAGTCAAATCCTAAAACAATTGTAATTTTTACTCGAGACATTGATCAATTAATTGGAAACCAAAAAAGCATATAATGATTCCAGCTAATCTTAAATGGAAAATACTTTATTGCCTCCCCTAAAAGTTAAACTGGGCTTATTTTCTTCAATTGTTAACTAGTTCCCTCCGCCGTTCAGATCGCTCTTACCAGGTTTTCCTTAAGCAAACATTAATTAAGTGTTAGCTTTATTAAATTATTCTTATTAGTCATACTTGAGAAATTTGAATTTGATAACCAATACTTCAAACTATTAAAATAATTGTTTAATAATATGATTAAATTGAAAAAATAAATTAATTCTCTCAGAAGTTGTTTAAGTGAACAAGTAAAAGAAAAATATTTATAAGTTTTGACCAAAAAAAAAAAAGAGATGGAGTAATTTGAAAAAAAAAGTAGGAAAAATTACATTCCATAGATAACTTTGGCCATTAATTACATCAATATTATTAAGATTTTAAAAAATTATATAAAAAAATTATAATTTCATTAAATAGATAAAATTAAAAATCAACAAGATATACGATCCATTATAAATCCTAGACAATTCCCTCTTTTTTTTTTTTTATAGGTTTAGCTAAGAGGATCTCAGAATCCAACGAAAATCTTTCACGGCGCCACACGATTCTTTTGAAAGCGCTTTTTTCACTCTTGCCCCACAAGTAAAAAGATTTCAAACAAGCAAAAAAATTTCAAGATAGCAGGCGACGAAAAAGCTCATTGCAATATATCGTTAGGCCGGCTAATTCAGGAAAAGACTTTTACACGTGCATAAGCAGACTAGAACATGTTTAAGAAGGCTTAATTGACCTCTGGAGGATAACAATTTTTCTTTTCAATCTGAAATTCTCTTTTTCATTTTCTCCACAAGTATGCAACATACCCATCACAACTCCTTCAACACCAGCTGCCACCAAAGCACCAACGAACTTCGCCGGCTCCATCATTCACCAACAATGATGCAGTAAGCTCCGACGTCCCGTCATGGTTGCTGGTGTGTTGCAACCAACACCAGCTGTTTTTGTTGTTGTCACGTTGTTGTTGTCGGTGTGTGGTCACTTTTACTATTCATCAGCTCATTTGTTAGCTTAATCCATTTTAATTCATTAAAAATTGAATTAATATGTAGCCCAATTTGATTAATGAAAAATTTTGTTCAAAATATTTTTATAAAACTTTTTTTTATATGTTATATATAGTTATAATAAATAAAAAAAATATTAGGTATTACAGGTTTATAAAAAAATAAATAAAGTAATTAAAATTTAGTAAAAATTAAGTGGGTTGGGTTAAGACCATTGCCTCACTTGTTTTGATTCAAATAAATTTAAATTAAATTAAATTTTACCTCATTTATTATCTTGACCCATTTTAACCTGCTAAAATTAAATCCAATTATCACCCCCCTAATTCCACTTGCCACTTTGAAATTTATTAAAAGATAAGAGGTGGGAAGATGAAATATCTTGGTTGTTAGGTTTCCCTTTCCTTTCACTTCTTCTAGTTTGTAGTGTAGTTTGGCAGACACCATTGTGGAAAACGTAATTCATGACACTATTTTAGAGTAGACCCATGAACAACTACTCGTCAACTTAAATAAATAGAGTTGCTTCATTTTAAATTACGTCAAGTAATTTATTTAAATATAAAGTCAAAAAAAATAACATTTCACAGTATTTTGCATATCTTTAAAAGTTTTCCATAATAAGTAAAAAAAAAAAAAAAAAAAATTTAACTTATATTATTTTCAAAATAGGCTTAAAAATTAAATCAAAGGAGATCAAGTACAAGGGGAAACTGGCATTCATTTTCTCAGAAGCCAAGCATAAGCCTTTGATAGGAAGCATTTTAACTCCAAAGGCAAACTAATCTAAATTTTAGACAAGTCCAAATTTTACATAGCCAAATTTTTGATTTATTACTCTATTAGCACAAATCCACCTATTGTCATAATGTTTTTCATTTTTCATAAAGTATTTCCCAACCCCAAAAAAGATCAAAGAATGATAATATTCCCACTTTGAATACTTACA
>JBDJHY010000102.1:14772688-14789956 GCA_039654485.1 Withania somnifera | reverse complement strand
TTCTAAGGGAAGACAGAGTGAACAACGTTCGGGGGTATATAGGAGAAAATGCATAACTATTTGTAGAGAATTCAGCAGTATCAAGCAGAATAGGTGTCTCTCTTATGGGTTTAAGAAATGGATAGGTTTCTCCTCTTCGGTGGATAACTAAAGCTCCATAAACTATGGCCCTGAGCAATCAGCTGTGGGCGTGCGTCCAAAGAGTCCCTGAATACTAAACTGGTGAGTGTAACTCCTTCTGAGTGATAAATTCTGGTCCCTCTGCCCATCCTGTTCGGATTTATCCAACCCCATGCCTTTTGGAAAACAAAAAAAAAAAAAAAAGGAATAAATTAAAGAGGACATATTATCTCGTATTGTTCATTAACATCAGTTCGTTTCCATCATGTTGTGCATGCATTAATTTTGGCGCTCTAATTTTTTCTTCTAGTCGAGCTCGTATCAATATGAATTCCTTCTTTGATAGTGCTTTCAAAATAAAATCTCTCAAGAGATCTCGCTTTTCTTCAATTTATGCAAAGGAGCAATTTCTTACTTCTGATTAGAGATTCTTATTATTTGTAGTCACTTTATGGCTATGCAAGATTCACATTTTGTTCGAAACTCAAATGAATTCTTTTCTATTAATCACTCTCTTAGCAATACTATGCTTTGATCTGGGAATATGCTGTCTTAATTCTAAGATACATGGTAAATTCATTGACACGTTTTATCACCATCTTGCCCAGGTTATCCATTCAAAACAACAACAAAGAAACAGCCCTAAATGCAGGGAACGTCATATTAAATGCCTAAATGTATTGAAGTATATCTCTAGGGCTCTAAGTTTATGTTGCTTTTTGCAGTCGTCAACAGACAAGAAAATCTACTGGAGGAGCCTCCAACTATTCCAGTTCACTAACTCCATTTTCCACGAGGAACGCCATGGCCAAACCAAGTAACAGTGCATTAGCCATACTCCTATATAAGTTGATTTTGTCAAGTTTGTGACATTGTATAGAAAAGGATTGGGAATATTAGCATGCTATTTATTTTACCTGGATTGTCAGCGACAAATCTGATGACTGTCCATCCGTTAATGGGTACACTAGCTGTATTTCTTAGAGGTGGATCAACAAGGTTGACTTTAGCTGTATCTCTTTTTGGACTGAAGTTACCAAAACCCTCTGCAATGATGTAAAAGTCAAATCCCTGAAGATGAATTGGGTGGTTCTCAGCTGTGAAGATACCTATTCCCTGTAACACAACTTGCACTCTTGCCCCATATTGCAGCTTGTACAATTTAGTTCCTCGAATAGGTTTGCCATAGCGAGCGACTCCACATTCCCAGTATAATCGAATTTTACAGGTGGCACAGCTGGGAAATCAGTTCAGATTACACCAGGTATTCCTTGGTGATGTGCTTGTAGCAAGGAAAAGTTGGATATTAGCACAAAAGAGACATTATTCATACTGGTAGCGAATCGAGTGCCATTTGGCCCTTGAAAGTTAACGGAGGGTGCAACTCTTGGGCAGTTCTCGAGTCCCAGCCCAACTGTGACGAATAGATTTTCATCAATTTCCTTGGGAACCTCGAACTTTCTTGCACTTCTGAATTTGGTAGTGAAAGCTGTAGCTGTGGCTGTGGCTGTGTCATTATATGCTGGTAAAGGTGGGAAAATGAGATTGGTCTTGACACAATTGGAAGAACAAGAAACTGTCTTGTACTCGAGGATGGCTGTGGTTGTGGTATTATCAAAAGGTGCACCTTGAGCACTAGCATAGGCACGTGTTGCCATGTAATATCTGGCTGGTTGTTGATCAGCTTGGATTAGGACATCAGTCGTCTAGCCTGATCCCAGCATAAGGACTGATGTCGTGAAGGGTTTTACATAATTGGCATCTGCTCCAACAGCACTAAACTTGTGATTGGCCACAGTAAAGAAAAGCTGCTGGTTCAGTCCAGCGTTGATAACTCGAAGGAGGTTGATTTCACTTGAGTCCACATGGACTATAGTGGTATCTATCTGCACACACACGGTTCATGTGAAAAACATGCCATGAGCACGTAAGATGTTGAAATATAGTTTAATGAACATCGTTAGCATAACATGGTTAGGTGGAGATCAATTTTCTTCGACTTTGTTTAAACTTAACTTGTTGCCGTTAAATTCCTCGCTACATTATTTCAACATTCTGGAGAAAACTAACCTTCTCTGGAACACTTGTAGAGGTCACCTGGTTAACCATTGATAGTGTAAGCATCCGATACATTAGGAGCTGCTCCTGTTCTTGTTGTTCGTCTTACAATGCCAATTGGATTTGTATCCCACCACTCACCAAATCAACATTGCCAAATTATATGTTTGGAGAAATTTGTTAAGGAAAAGAGAACATGAGCAAATGCAGTTGTAGTAGCATTCTTTTTCAAGAGAAGGTAGAAGTAGTACCAAGCAGAATTGGTGTCTCTCTTTTGGGCTTAGGAAACGGATACTGTTCTCCTTCCTTTGGATGGATAATCAAAGCTCCATAAACAGTGGGCCTGAGCCATGAGCTGTGAGCGTGCCACCAAAGAGTCCCTTCCTGTCCTTGAATGGTAAATCGGTAAGTGTAACTCTTACCTGGTCTAATAGTGCACTGAGTGATAAGTTCTGGTCCATCTGCCCATCCTGTTCTGATTTGCCTAACCCCATGCCTTTTGGAACAGTGAAATATAGAATAGAAGTCATTACAGATGAAATATTATCTTGTGTTATTCATTTACATCAATTCTTTTGCATTCTGCTTCGCATGCATGAACTTACCAGTAAATAGTGACATTGTATTGAGGTCTGTTAACATCGTTAACCACCAGAGTATCCCCATTGTTCACTTCCAATGTTGGTCCAGGAAATTGTCCATTCCCCGTTAAGGTGTTATGGGTTCTGCACAGCCTCCTCACTGGCGTTGCTTGAATCTGTTCCAGTAAATAAGAGGTCAGTATCGTAGAGCTTGTTAAATTTACAAAATGTTAGCGAAAGAAAGAAGGGAAATCTTGGATAGCTTACAACAAAATCATGGTAGTGAATTTTCTCAGATGCTGCATTTGCAAAGAGAAGCAAAATGCTTATAACAAAGAAAGAACTCGAAGTATTTGTGATGCTTTTGAAGAATTCCATTGTTTTCCTTTTCTTAAAACTCGATCGAGTATTAGTAGAAATGCCAAGTCCGTGCTTGTTAGTGAAAGATTGCAGAGTTGAGGCTTTGTTTTTTTAGGGGAAGAAGTAGATTTTGCTTCAGCAAAATGTAGTTCAACTTCAACCCTGTAGTAGTTGGTTCACCCACTTGGCCTACATTTTCATGAATAATGCCAACATTATAAGTCTTTTCCTATGAGTTTGTTGTATCTCTAATTATTAAGATAACATCATTTTCTGTTTTCTTGCTTAACATTAAGGATGTGTTGTTATACAACAAACTAATTTAGTTGTTATGATTATATACCACGTATTTTCTTCCCATCACAAAATTGAAGGTGTAACTTTTGTGCTCTTTGTTAATCGTCAATGCAACCAAAACTGCTGAAACACTTGCTTATTCTTTATTAGGCATAATACATATAAGTGCCGTTTGACTTTGGGTGTGTACAAAAGGCACTTAAACTTGTATAGAGTTGACCAAATAGGCACATGCGAGGCGTGCTGCATGACAATTTTGCATCCTACTTGGCGTCCTGCGTGAATTATGACACATAACACACGTGTTACTTGTTCAAAATTTTTTACAAGCTCAAGTGTCATTCTTGTGCACATTCAAAGTTGGAAGGTTTAAATGCAATCTAAGATCAAGTTAAAGGGCACGGTTATGTATTATGTTTTTTTATTATTATCATAGTGTTTGAGTCAGCTTATGCGCATCTCCATTAAGTTCACGGAGTAGCACTACCTTCGACCAGCACGGGTATAAGATAACACTATCCGCCACAGACTTAAATATACAATTTAAAACAATCTAGCATTAAGAACTCATGACCTTGGGTGCTAGTGAAACAATTACCTTAACCAAAGAAGAGAATGATTTACATATTACTTCTTCAACATAAAAAAGAAGCTAAACTGGTTGTTTATCGAACCAATAAATATATAACATGTGTCTTTCGCATGCATTTTTTTATTTGCAGCTTTACTTAATAAAGGTTCGTCGGAAAAAGAACACCTCTCCTCCCCCAAAAGAACTTGTAGAAAATTACAAATGGACATGGATCAAAGGCGAATTTAAGTGTAATTTTTGGGTTATAAGGATTCATGCTTTTTTTATGTATGTTTTTTCTAGAATTGATCTAAAAATATTTATTGATACTCATGTTCTAAAAAGACTTGATGGTATACTTGGTTAAAGGTTTAGTTATTTATCAAGAAAAACAAAAATTAATTTTCACTCAATAATTTTTTTCTTTTTTTCCCTAATAATTGAAATCCTAAAATTGAATCTGACATGGTACCTAGTTAAATCCAAAGAAGCAATAGCTACAAACCCCAATTCTCAAACCTAAAAAGTAGATCCTTACCAAGATTAGAAAAGAAAAATGGAGCATGAGGTCCACCTATAAATCCTCAAAAATCATTGGCTTATCAAATATAACTGTAAAAAAGATTTTAGCGCGGGAGGAGTGGAGTATGAAGCTACCACTTTTTTCGTCGGACTAAAATACAACAGTCACGACTTAGTTTGATTCAAAAGAAAGGTGAAGAAGTTGGCAATGAGCGAATGACTTTCTCTTTTGCTTTTTATAATGGAGATAGTTATATGTAATGATAGATCATGATCATGATCATATTATTAGAAGCTTGTAGTAAAATTCAATTTTGTTCTAGTGTTCGAAATAATATTTCGAAGCTTTCGTATGATCACCATTAATAAGCCCTATATTATAGAGTTTATAACTTCGAATTAGGTTCTTACTTCATTTTTTTTTATAGCATGTGCTTATAAATTACAGAGTTCGAACTCAAAATTTTTGAAGAGCAAAAAGATCCAAGCTATCTCACTATACTTTTACTATTAGCTACACTAGTTATCAATTTCATTTTGTTTGAAAAATTATATGTTATATCAATAGTATCAATTATATATCAGTTTCACTTTAAAGAAAAATGGCATATGCGATATTTTTATTATCAATAGTAATCGAGAAGCTTTTATAGTTAAATTATATGTTTTATATCACAAAGTTTTAAAAATTTCTATAACCACAAATTTCATATTATTAAAGTCAAGATTGCATGAAGTATAGTGGATGATGAGGTTAAAGATGGTAAAAAGTCTTCTAATTAAAAATTTATCTCTTATTGGCTAACTATAAACACTTTGATCTGCTAAATGAGGTGGTATGTCCCAAATTAAATATTTTTTTATGAATTTGTCGTTTTGTTTTTCAATGTTGCGCCACGTTTTTGTGCTTATATGGAGCCCCCGTGTTATTATTTTTATTTTATAAAAGTAATATTACGTATTAGCACGATGTATAAATAATATTAAAATATATTTGATCATTTGAGATTTTTAATCTTTTCCAGATATATTAAATCATATTATTATAAAAAAAAAATTGAACTGTAATATTATTTCTCAATAAAATTCAATAATGACAGTTTCTTGAACGAACTTTAAAAGTAAAAGTAAATACCATAAATTCATTCTAATAAAAAACTATCTTTTTACATTTTTGATATATCTTTATATTCTTTATTTTCTTTACTTGTATTAAGAAACTATTCAAGATGTTCGAACGCTATTTCAATTCAACCATTTAAATTCAAATTAATATCATATCAATTTGAAAAGAAAATCAATTTATAACTCTTTCTTACCCTTGCTTTTTTAAAAATATAACATATATTTTTCTTGTAATCCATATATTTTAATTGAGATAAATATTTGAAATCAATGATCAATTGAAATATTCTTGCAATAAACAATAACGCAATAAAAGCACAATATATCATTCTTCGTTATCCGTATTAGTTTTTATCTAAGAAATTTAAATTAATAAATTTTAAAATATTAAAAATAATTATTCATATACTAAGTTTGATGTCATCAAAATTGTAAAATCTAAATTGAATACTTAATTGTCATATTGTTCCTCAGTGCAAATGTACTCATCGCATCCTCCCCCCTCCCTCCCCATGCACGCTCATTCTTATAACCAAATCTATATGAATAAAGATAAAGAACCATATAATTAATAAAAATAACCAAATATATATGAATAAATACAAAATAACCAAACATAATTATTTCATATTTTTATTACTATCTTGTCACTATTTAAAATTATTAGATTGTTAGTATTAATTTTTAGCGACTAATTACTTAATATAATTATCAAGTACGCTTCATATTAATATAAAATAAATATATTTATTTTATTTAATTTTTAATTCTTTTATTTTGAATTTTTATTTTACTATTCGCATATCTTAAATTTAAAGATTATGGATAGTAATATGTGAACTTTCTAACTACTAAATTATATTATCGAAATTAGTTTGAACTATTATATCCACTCTCCCTATCTTTGTACATTTTTCCTATTGTATTTAAATACTTTCATGTAGTTTGGCTTTTCATTAATTTTATTATTTGTTACATATTTTAAATAAATATATTTTTTAAAACATATAATGTTAAGTTTAAATTTAAGTAAGGTAGATTTTTATTTTATAATATTCATTGAATTCGTTATCTATTGAGATTTTAGTTATGCAATTTAAAATGAAAAGTCATGCTCCACAAATTATTTACGCTATAATACATAGCATTATTTTCTTAATTTTATCTCGACTTATAGTTATGGTGTTATTCATTAATTAGGCCTTTTATATTATTATGTAATTTTTTGCTTATAATTTAATTTTAGCATAATATAAATGGATGTGTATTTTTCTAATTCTTAAAATTTAATTATTTAGATTTATCTTCCTATTTTATTTTAAATTATAACCTTATATGGTTATAACTCCAAAATATAAATGGAGATATTGTTGACTACTTTTTTCTTAAATTATTTTCATATTATCACACAAATAAATATAGATAACGATTAACAATTTATCTTCTTACATTTTAATAGTTAATAAATTTTATAGTACATGAAATTAGAATTATAAATTTTGTTACGCATAATAGAAATGATAAAATAAAATATCTTCAAAAGAAGGCTTCAATATACTGTAATTTATTATAAGTATTTATGATTCAAAATTCAAACGAAATATTGCCTCCATTTGAGATAATTTTATCTCAACTTTAAATTTTAATTTTTAAATTTAAATACAAAAAAAATGTGAAAAACTTTAGCTTCCTTAGGAACATCTGTAACAAAAGATAAATATAATTTTAATTATAGATATTAATAAAGTAACTAAAATTTAAATTAAGAATGAATAAAGGTTTATTAGAATAGATAAAATAATGAGACAAACTCATCTTTTATGTTAGAAAAGGTCTACAAATTTTACACTGATATAGAATTTTTCTACAATTTTATATATTACTCAATGATAGCATTTTGAAAAAATTAAATAAGAAAGGGCACAAATATAACTTTATCTGTACTAAAATTGCAAATAAAACTTTTTATTCAATATGCTACATTAATTGTATATAACAAAATAATATAAGACATGTAAAAAAAAAATAATAATCAATACACTTGTGAATGAAACAATCACATCTAAAATTTTCTCGTGACAAATAAGTCTAAATTTGAAAATGATAAAAGAGAAGAAAGCTTAAAAATAATTTAAAAAGTATAGAAGAAAGCTTGAAAATAATAATAATAAAAAAAAATAGGAGAAGAAAGCTTACACTGATATATGTGGCATTGAAGAGGTATTTATAAGAGGTTAAAAAGTTATATTATCAAAAGTTATATTATCATGTAAACTAAAATCATGAAAAGAATAAACAAATTAAAATATCTATTTTTTTTTTTATAATCCTCTTAAAAGATAGTAGACATGCAAATGTGATATAGTACTCCCGTCTTTATGCTTAAGAAAAGATAAGAAAATATAATATAATAATATTTGTACATATATAAATATATTCAAGATTATTCTTTACATAAATAATTTGATACACCTTTTTGATATATTTTAATTATCTATTATACTCGTTGATTTCTCAAATTCTCATTTCATTAGATTTGTGAAAACTTTAGCTTTCTTAGGTGCATCTATAATAAAATCTTAATATAATGTTAATCATAATAATAAAAAAATAACTAAAACTTAAATTAAGCCTAAGTAGAGGCCTACAAAAAAATAAATTAGATAAAATGTGATAAACTCATCTTTTATCTTGAGAAAAAATCTGCAAAAATGTTACACTAAAATATAAGTCTTCTACAAAATTATAAATAAAAAATTTAGTCTTCTACGTTAAACAAGAAATATTCTACATGAAAATCATAGCATTTTGAATAAAAAAAAAAAGAAAGGTCTTAAATATGATTTTATATACAAAATTGAGGAATAAATTTTTAATTCAATTGTATATAACAAAATAATATAAGACACGTTAAAAAGATTAACCAATGCACTTGTAAATGAAAAGGTTACCATAATTTTTTTTAGAGATAAATAAAATCTAAGTCCAAAATTAATAAAATAGAAAAAAAAAAGTTTACACTGATATATATGTCACTGAATGAGCATTTATAAGAGGTTAAAAATTAGATTATCATGTAAATGAAAATTACATTCAAACTAGTATGATATCAATCTCTTTTAACTAAAATTGCATTCAAATTAATATTATACCAATCTCTTCTAAAAGATAAGATTCTAAAATACCATTACAAAAATTCATGATTATCTTATAATTTATATTTTTGAATTAAAAAAAACTTGAAATTGATATATCAATTTTAAATATCATTAAATTATTTTATTTTGTCCCTTCTTGCACCCCACTATTCTTTTAAAAAAATAATTAATACGTTATAAATATTATATAATTCTTCTCGATTATAATTATAATTATTATTATTATTAAAATTACTACTAGTATTATTATTATTATTACTACTCTACTATTACTGTTACATATAGTAACTACTACATACTACTATTTATTTATTATTATTATTGTTACTACCACTACTGTTATTATTATTACTACTATTATTGCTACTACTACTATCACATATCACGACTGCTACGTATTACTATTTATTTATTATTATTTTTATTTAATATTAAAATATATTTTACTGCAAGATTTGAAAGAGAAAAATTTATAAAATAATTATAGTGCATTTAGAATTCTTCATAAGTAGGTTTCTTCTATTTTTAAGCTAATAATTTTTTTAAAAAATTATATATATAACTCTCAAGGTCACTACATGAGAGATCACGACCATATTATTAAAAGCTTGTGGTAAGAATGTGTTTCGTTCTAGTTTTTATTTTTATTTTTAAGCTATTATTGTTATTATATTATTATTGATATTTTTATTATTATAATTATTTTTAGTTAATTTTTAAGTAAATTATATTTAATTAAATCTTATAATATTTATATTTAAAAAGAGATAAGATTATCATTATTTAGAATTCTTCAACCATGTGTTTCTATTTTTAAGTTCATCAAATATTTAAAAAAAGGATAGTATATTTTTAAATTTAAATCTTGTTAATTTTTAATTTAATATTTTTATTATCATGGTTATTTTGTTTGTCCTAAAAGTAGCCAAGTGGCACATTCTATGCTGTAATTTATCTTCTTTTCATGCTTTGTCATATGCTTTATATAATATATAAATTATTATTATTAGTAACAACTTTTTAGAATTTAGTCATGGACAATCAGATCCTTAAAAATTGAAATTGAATCCTGCTGATAACATTAACGAAATAATACAAATACTATTGATTGAAAAGAAAAAATAGAAAAAAGAGAGGGATACAAAATAATGGAGGCTAATAGTAGAATGAGAAACCTTAAATCCTAAAACAATACAAAGAGCATTTATATAGGCTAGACTAAACTAAATAAAGAAAAGCTAATTAAGGAAAAAACTATATTAAGGCATAATAACCATATATAGGCTAAGACTAAACTAAATAAGGAAAAGTTAAATAAGAAAAAGACTATACTAAGCCATAATAACTATTTTAACATCCCCTCAAATTCATGATGCGACAACAATAAGCATCGAAAGTTTGTCAGTTAAAAAATGAAAACGTAAGGAGGACAAGTGTTATGCGTTTTGGATCAGTCAATTGACAGTACGATTATCCAGCTGATGAAGGCAAGAGTGGTGTTTATGTACGAGGAGATGCTTGCTCACTAGCTGTTCCTGATGATTTCGTATCACTTAACATCATATGTTTATTCTTTCTTCTGGTAATGCTTGTATTGATAGCAAATCATATTAGTGGCACATCTAATCCCTTTTGTCTAGGAAGCAATAGCATCTGTTTTGTGATTTGGTTTGTTATTTTCCTTAAATGTTGACGTGTCCCATCTAGATTGCTAGGCTAGCATGTGGTCACACTCAATGGTCATTATGTCACTTGTATATGCAGGCATCATTTCTTTCACTTGATCTGCAAGCTCTTTCAGAGCAGCTTGAAAGAGCAAGTCTACTAGCGAGGCTTTTCATTGAACCAGATAGACTTCTTTCGGTACTGGTATGTAATGTTACCTATGATTTCCTTCTATGTTGCATCTCCTATAATTTGATGTCGGTTAATGGTTATATGCTGGAAACATGGGGTCCTTCATTTAATTAAGGCACGGTAATGTTTGTTATAATCAAGCAGTCACAGGATGCCTTTCTAAACTATTATTTTGAATATTGTCCCAATTCTTCATTTTAAATTGTAGCAACAAAAACAGGCACCGCAACCAGCAGTAGCAAGTATCCAACTTTAGCTAATGAATCCTCTAACCCTTCGAGTGCTTTTAAGGATGACGCTGCGGCAGAATGATACACTGATGAACGCTTCAGAATTCAACACGAGTTCTGTTTGTAAGAAACTGTCAGCATTTAAGGCAGTAGCTGCAGAAGCAGAACTCGATATGCTTCTCGATTCAGTCACTGAGATTGAAATTTTTGAGACCACAAACGTAAGTGACCAGTCTATTCGTCCTTACCCCGTGACACAAGCAAGAACACCAACGCCGTTATCAGAAGGGACTTCGTATATGCAGGGGGTCTCCACCCAGCCAAAGAGTGGTTTTGATTTGGTCAAACCTGCAATATCAGGTATAAGTTTGGACGATACACTGGATGACCTTCTCAAAGAAACATCCATTGTGACTAACAAAACCGAGCGTTCGCTACCTACTGAGGTAAACTCCACAGCTGGTCATACAACATCTGCTTCTCAACCTTTCTCCAAGTCTAAAATTATCGACGATTTTGATTCATGGTTCGACACATTGTAACTGAACCCGACATTCAGAACAGCAATGATCCAAGGCCTTAATCATCTCATCTTTTTGGACAATTTTTCTATGTTAAACTCACGCAGTACAAAATTGTCAAATTCTGATTGTTTGCCTTGCACAACTCGTGTTTTGTCAACTTATGCTGCGGTAACAAAGTAAATTCTTGGTTTGATGTTTGATTAACAATTTAGAATTTCGCTTTATGCATGATAGTTCATAAATAACTAAATCCTACATATTAATTCTTTAACAAAAAAATTATAGCATTTACCAATCACAGTATAAATTTTAAGGCTTAATTTTGGAATATTCAGTCCAGTATTCAAAATTAAAATAAATAAGTTCAGATATTATAATGGATCAAAATGGAACCGAAAAAAGTTCATACAACTGATTCCAGATAATTTTAAACTGGAAAATAATATTTTTTTTAACTGGACTCATTTTCTTCCATTGTTAACTGTTCCCTCCCCTATTCGGTTTGTTTATTGCATTTTCATAAGTGATACTTTGAAAATTCGAATTCGATAATTAATGAAAAATAGAAAAAGTAATAATATTCTCAAGATTTGCTTAAATAAATAAAGGAGAATATATTTTTAGTATACTTAACAAATTACTAGTTTAAAAATGAAATAGATGGAGCGTAATTTGAAAAAACTACGCACCTTGAAATATAAAGTGTTAGGTTTTCTTTTGTTTGGCAGACAACATTGTGGAAAACGAAATTCATGTGAGTAGACTCATACTAGTCAACTTAAATAAATTCATTTTAATTTATATAAGTAAAGTTATTTTTATTTGAATATAACCGGAATGCTGATTTTAAATATTTGTCTATAAATAACAGAAGTAAATGCTTCTCGTTAAAAATAAAACAAAATTTTAATTAAATAAGCTAAAATCGGCATTTATTCTTTTAGCATTTTTCTCAAAAGCCAAGCATAAGCTACAAAAACATTGTAATTTTTTTTGGCACCCCAAAACAGATTAAAAGTCCAAATTTATTAGATTGATTGACCAACTTATAAATAGTCAAAAGTGTTTAAATATTTTAAAAATTATAGTGTTTAGATATTGTAAAATCAATTTTAAGAAGTTAAAATTAATTTATAAAAATGAAATCACCCATAAACAATTTTGTATTTAATAAACTATTTTCAAGATTCAATCCCCAAATCTTCTGAAATTTTATTTATTTCCCTACCCACAAAAATAAAAAGAAGGAAAAGGAAAAGGAAAAGAATGATGCATCCTAATGTCGACATTCTCACTTTTATTATTACTTCCCACTTTTATTATTACTTTCGTTATTCGCAGACAATTATAATTAAGCAATCAGCATAATATATTTACTCACATTCCAAAAGTGGCTATAATTTGCAGAAACATAGTGAAAAGATTCGTGAAATTCCTTCAATAATAGTCAAAAACGAAATAAACACATTTTTTGTTTAAAAAACAGAGAAAATTTCTTTTTCTAAATAAAAAAAAAAAAAACTCAAAGCCACAAGGCTCCGGCTTTTTTCAATACAGGAGTCAACTCTCCGGTAATATGAGCGGCCATAATCTTATCCAATCCACCATACAACTCACCCCCAACAAACACCGCCGGAAACTGCAATTTTCCGGCGATTTTCCGGTCGTCATCTCCGGCAACATAAGTAATATTTTCCAACTCATTAACAACTTCATTTTCATCTTCTTCTTCAATTTCATACATAGCTGGATTAGCACCTAAACACTGAAGCAAACGTTTAACCACGTGACTCATACAACAACCTCGTCGTCCCACGACAATGGCAGCGTTATCCTTAACCATGTTTTTCAGTTCGTCTTTCGAACCTTTAACGTAGGTTAATGAATTGCTGATAATTACCTGATGAACTCCTCGGGGAGTTAAAGGGATACATGATGACTTGTAAGGAAGTGCTTGTTGCATCATGAAAATTAAATAGAGAGATTATATTGTATATATGTATGCGTTTATTTTTGATATTGTGTATTGGGAAATATATAAAGATTGTAGGTAGAGTAGGGGTGGGATTAAAGGGGTAAAGGGGTGGGTGGGGGTGTCAACGGCAGTTACGATAGGTTACGCGTAATATAAGTTGTGGCTTATGTTAAAGTATGTCATCACCTGCCTATGCTTTGTATCTTAGTGGGTACCATTTGCTTACCTTCGTATTCACATTATTTTATTATTATTTTTTAAAAACTAATTTACGTATTTTAAGAGTCATTTGATCGGCTGATACTTTCAATATTCTTTTATTTACTTTCTCAGAAGGTCTATATAGGGACTTCTGTTTTTTCTTTCTCAGAAGCTCTATATATATTATATAAGTGGAAAGAAGGAATTTCAATCATTTTATTATAGTGAGAGGTTTTGAAATTTTTTTTTTGATAAAAGATTATTTTATTTATATTTGATAAAAATATTTTTATATATAATAAATATTAAATTTTTTATAATTAGTTCATGAATTTAATTTTTTTTTTTAGATTTTGAACCCTGAGAATTTTAACTTAATTACTATTTATTATAGTTCATTTATTGATTATGACCTGATCTAAGGTTGATTTTAGTTTTTTTTTTTCTTCTTTTTTAAATTATAGTGGGTGAAAGAAAAAGTATATTCATTATTTTTAACATGTACAATTAAATATAGATGCAAAACCAATATTAATCTATAGAGATTCAACAAAACTCAGTAATTTGCAATAAAAGTTACGGTTCAGAATTGATAAACTAAAAGTACTTGTTTTAATATTATAAGTTAAGATGCATATAACATAATTTATAACGTATATTTAAATATGGTTTTTTTTTTCCAAGTGATTTAATTTATGTCTAAGTTACAGTGACTTCTAAAAAAAATATATTATATAATCATATTTTTTTGTAATCGAGCTTAGGATGGAAGTTGTATGTGGGATTACCCCATTACCATGTTTAGATTATAGTTATCCTAAAGTTTGTTACACGTATTAATTACTTTAGAGTTACTTGCTAATTTATCCAATCTATACTTGACAAAAATTGTTGGCCTTATAAATCTCACAAATAAAAAGGTGGTATAAAGTTAGGTAATTTAATGATCTACACTTTAATTTAATTTACGCCATTTAAATTTAAATGTGACATACAGGATACCCAACATAACTTTAGATAAGGATGAGACCTGCTGGGTTGAGCAAACAGATAAAAAAAAAAACAGCTAATACACTTAAATAATTTATCCAACTTGGATATTGATTTCTTTCTCTTTTCTTTTTCAGTAAGGAAATTAAATTTTTTGAAATTACATAATAAACATGTTTAAGAAATTGTAGTCAACAACGAAGTGAAATTTGAAAAAAAAAAAAGTAATATGTCGTAAGTTTATTTCTACTTTGTAAAAATAAAATAAGTGTTTTTTGATAAATGGTAGAGTTAAGTACAAGAAATAATTGTAGGTTAACACTGTTAAATTGTTTATTAATTTTACAGAGGATGATGTTTCATTATTCCTCGACGTCACTTGTTTTGTTTTTAATTCCTTTAATTGGTTTATTTTGCTGCAGATTCCATTAGTAACACTTTACTTTGTGCCCGTCGTCCCTATTTTACGTTGCAACTTGCACAAAATATTGTTTATGGTATCCGCTTTTGATAATTAAGTTGGTTCTCTAATTTTGATAAGTCAACAAGTTTTATGTCACGGCTTGAATTCAAATTAATTAGCATTTCAACCATATTAAATTAATAATAATATATTTAGTATAGATTTAGAAATAAAGCTTGAAAAAGGTAAAATATAAATTTTTATGTATTAGAAATATTATTTTCAATAAAAGCTTAAAAGAAGTTAATCAAGCCAGCATAAAATAATATTTGCAAAATAAATAAATCAAAGAAAAAAAAAATTAATAGTAATAAAAAGATATTAAATAAGATACGATATAGATATTAATCCTTGGATAAACAAGTCCAAACATAGTGACATTAAATTTCATTTCAGACAAGACTCTTGGTTGGCCTCATTTTTACCTTCTTACTAACAAAACATAAATAATTAACCAAACAAATGTGGAACTCAAATAATTAGTTTTAGTAGAAGACGTTTCCTATTTCTCAACCAAACACAAGAAGAAAAACAAAAATCTTTTGAATAGTTTTCCAAAATAATTATCATAGTCAGTTAAAAAATATCTTATATCTTCTTGTTTGGTTGGAAAAAAAAAATTACAAAAAAATCTTATCCAAAATTGTGAAGTTGGATTTATTGTTAAATGCTTGTAGGATTTGGATTTGTTGATGAGTCTTCATCAAATTAAGTCATGATGATTTTGTACGAATCAAGAAATATTAATTCATACGTTTTTTTATTCTTTTGACTATGAAGATAGCTTAATACATAATTTTTTGGTATGAAAAAAAAGATACAATCATAAAAAATTTATTATATATTTACAAAAGGTAATTTTAGAAATTTATATATTTTTAATTATATAATAAAAATTTTATTAATTATATCAGAATATTTTTTTTTATAATAATAACAACTTATTTTTATTTTCTCAAATCCCAATATTTTCTTAAAATATAAAGAGAAAAAAGAAAAAGGTGTAGACATTTGAAAAACACATGGAGGGTTGACGTGAAGAGGGAGAGAAAAAAAAAAGAAAAAAAGAGATGTTAAGCGGACGGTGCGCAATGAGAACGTCAACTAAACGACAACGTTTCCTTCGGAAACAAATGTAACAGTCTACGTCAGCATCGATTGTGGATGACATAAGCAATAGATAGGGATCTAGGAGGTAAGGTGGGTCCCACAATGTAGCATGATGACGTGGACTTTATTATAACGACAAAACTACCCCGCCACATAACGCGGACGTCCCTTTGTATTCTTTCTTGCCATTTTAGTTAGTGAATTTAAACGCCATAAAAGATATATTATATAGTATCTTATATTTAGGCACAAATATGTATCGTGAATGCGCACATAATATGTATTGAAAAATTAGTAATATATTATATATTTAATTTATAATAGTAAAAGAATAATTAAATAGAATAAAAACTTTTATTAGTTTTTGTAATTTATTTTAATTTATATGGTGTAATTTGATTAAACATGAAATTTAAGAATGATTTTTTAAAATTTGAAATAAATTATAGATCTTTCTATAGTTATAAATTATTTCATTAAGGATAAAATCGATATTTTAAAGTTATATTATTATTAAATATATTATTTTTTTTTAAATAAATTGTGTCATTAAATTGAGATAAAAAAAATTTATTTAAAATTTTGGAAGAGGAAGAAGTAAGTCAAAATAATGTTTTATAGAGGTGGGTTAGATAAAATAAAACATAATGTAAACTTTAATATATTTGGAATAATAGGAGTGAATTAAGATACAACGTTGAAAGGAAGCTGAGAATTAACTTACTTTTGTGGGTTCTTTTATTTTTTGAATTTCTGCTATTTTATAGTAATATGTTATGTTTATTAATTTTTTTATGCTTTTCAGTATTTTTGTCATAATTTTTTTAAACTACTTTAATATATCTTTTTTTGAGCAAATCGTCTAGCGAACATCTCTTTTAACCAGTGTTTTCAAACTCGGACCAGTCCGGTCCGGTCCAGGAAAAAAACCCCTTGATTTATGACCCGGTCAAACTCGGTAAAACCCGGAAAAAACCGGGTTCAATCGGGAAAAACCGGGCCCAAAATCGGGTTTTTTGTAATTTTTTTTTTACTAAAAAACGAAAAATTTACCGAAAAATTATTAAAATCGGGGTTACTTCATTTTGTTCCAAATATTCAACTTAAATAGAGGAAAGTTTCATTA
>JBDJHY010000102.1:14751882-14764472 GCA_039654485.1 Withania somnifera | reverse complement strand
GTTCTGAGAAAAGTAAATAGTGCACGTACACACCATCCCAGGCACGTAGCCATGGCAGGAAGGACCCACGGTATACCTCTCTGTATTATACTACTCCACATGTATACCCCTTTCCCAAGTTGTGCAACATACCCAGCATAGGGACCCAGGTTGGAAGGCTCGTGGAGGGTTTCGATCCGATATACAAAATCCTAGTAAAATGCCAACTAGGGTACAGTCATCAGGACAACACGCCAATAATTTCGGGCTCAACCCGTATATCATATCTCAATGGAAATCTCAAGCCCCACCCTATGGGAAGATCCAAGTCACAGTAAAACTCAATTATCGCCGTGTAGGCAATAGTCCAGAAAATAGCTCCATACTTCTCATGAGCGCGGTCGTAGAAAGTATAAATTTAGTGAATAAGAAATCAATTTCCAATTTTTATTTAGATAAAACCAAGTTATCATTTTAAAATATCAATGCATGCTCGCGGCACAGAACAATGAGTCTGCCGAGGTCGGCTCTTAAGCCACAAAAAAATTTAGGGGATAGCTATTAAGATCTAACCACTAGTGTAATCCCCTCCCCGGCCTAAACTATGTTCCAAAGACGGTGTGAAACACGTGGAAGGGCCACGTAGCCCAGGTATATATAACAAGCGAAAAGCCTAGCAAAATAGGTCGTAGGCCAGGGTAACAACAGTAATGAGGCTCTAAATTTACCAATATAGAAGGAGTAAGTCATAACCTACTTGGGTGTCGAAGACGATCTTGAGAGGCTCGTCAAAATGTTGAAAATCCCCCGAACCAGCTCAAAACCGCATGAAACTATTGAAAACATAATCCACATGTCAAGACGAGTAAAAAGAGACCCATATTTCTATATAAAAGTTTGGGTTGGATTTCGGGCTAAAAATGAGCTCGTGGTCCCCACAGTTCAAAAAATAAAAAATAAAATGCCGACGATAACAATTCCAAAAGGCGTGATTTTAATTTGAGGTTAATCCGATAGGAAACGAGTAAGATATTAAGCCGTAAAGTTAAAAGTACAATCGTTTTATTTTATAAATTAAATACAAAAACAAATATAAAAATTAACCAAATAATAAAAAGGAGCTTACTATTCAAAAAAGATTACTCATTTTCTAAATCCCTGTGAACCTTTAATCCCACGTACGACATGAATAAAATTACGTCAAACTTTAATATACTTTCTTTTGTTGACTACACAAAATGTCAAAAATGATTTTTCACGAGAATTTTTTCCTTAAGCTCATATATACACACGTAGTGTTTAAAACATACAATCAAACGTATATAGCAGCCAAGATGGAATGGTGCAGCAATATATTCAACCATTCTTGATCCCTTTGAATTACCACCTCTTTATATATATATAAGCTAAGTGTCTACATAATTGTAATACTAGGTGAAAAGGCTAAAAATGTGCTTAGTGGCATTAGGTATATACTTGTACTCCACCACTCCCACGTGGTGGTGGTGCCACCACACTTTTTAATATTTAATCTTGTTATATAAATATTCGGGTATTGTATAGGCTCATTATGAAATATTTATAATATTTTAAATATATCATAATTAGTAGAAAACTGTTTCTAATAAAAGCTAACCCCTTGAAATAATTGTTCTTCAATGTAAGTAAACACACTATCTCCGTTATGCTATAAATAGCTAGATAATTTTTTATAAAATAAATAAATATGAAATTATATTATTTGAAAAACTATTTCAAAATTTGTGACAAAATTTTAGGAAAACACTAAGATATAATTTATTTTTATTAAAGCAAAGACACAATTATTATTTAAAATAAAATAATTTAATCTATCGGTAAAACACCGCAACTGAAAGCCATCGGATTCTAACCAAGAGTTATTCTAGACTAAAGTCCACGTTCCAGAGCTAACAGAACTATTGAAATTCTATTTTGATTGCATTTTCGAGGAACTTATTTTTGAGTTACACAATTTCAAAGTTAAAACTTTAAAATGGGAAAACCTTGATAAACACGATAGGACTAGGGGGGAATCATACTATTGGTCCCAACAAGCCATAAATGACTTGGACAACTACTGAAATGCTCTAGACACAAGAATCATATAAGGACATAGTAATGGTCGAGAGGGTCATTACATATTTATACGATATTAGTAATGGTCGAGAGGGTCATTACATATTTATACGACATTGATACACGTTTATATATTATTTATATCGTATTGATATAAGTTTATATACCATTTTTATAATATCGATACATTATTTAATTTTTATACAATATCGATATATTATATATCTATATATATTGCCTTTTTTATAAAAAAAATTGTGGATAGTATATTATTGAGCTATTTTTTGGGTAAAAGAAGTATAACTACATTTGTTATAAACTAATTATTTTTATTGTACTGTAAAGTAATTTTAAATGTCTGTCGTCACGTCCACAAATCAATTATGATAAATAACTATATAGAAGTTTAACAAAAAATAATGCTTTTTTTTGTGCCATTTTATGTGTTGTACGTATTTATTTTTTTGGTAATATCTTGTTTTTTTATTTGATAATTTTTTAAAAATAATTTTTTTTTATCTTTATTGATCTCGCTTTATTATAAAGTAATAATTTTTTTTAATAAAAAATAATTTAATAAATATTATAAAATCTTCTTTTATTTCTTAAATTTTATGCATCATCAAATTAGGACATGAAATGAGACATGAAGAGTATTAGATATGACATATTAGTGAGAGAATCTTGAACATATGGCCACAATTATTGTCTCGTTATCATGATTATTATGTTGATTTATTTGAAAATAAATTGTTGAAGCCAGATTATTGCTAAGAGATTTTTGCAGAGTTTATAACTTACAATAATAACATATTATAATTCTATAAGTGGAATTAATAAAAGATAATGTATATGCAAATCTTTGTTTTATTTTGTAAAAATTAATAGACTGTTTTTGTTAAATTTTCGAATAGTAGTTCTGGTGTAAACTTGACTAAAGATATTCCAAGATGGTAAATTTGGCTGATTATTTTGGTTCCTTAACTTTGTTTGCAATGAGTTAAAGATATTTTTAAATTAATTTCAACTTTTGCAAAATGGCGAGACAGAGATTATATTTCACAGAAGTGGTTTCAATATTTGAAATTTATGAATTTTTAAATTTTGGAATAGTAATCTCATCTGCTATGGGTTTTAAATTAATATTTATACGTTTCTTAATAAAATTGTCAGTCTAGACTATTAAGTTTTGTGGAACCTATAAATTTTGTGCACGACTGTTTGTGCAGTATATTGTACAGATTTTTCATCTCTTGAACCTTTGAACTACCAAGAATAAAATAGACATATTATATGATAAAGGTTGGAAGGGAAATTTATTATTCAAAATTGACGGAAAATTTTAATTTTAACGCAAAGATAAGAAATGTAAATGACTTTCAACCCCTTCTATTTTGCCTTGCACCTAGTAAAAAGTTCAATTAGTAAAGCCAGCTCATTGATCTTCCAAAATGCTCTTTGTCAAGAACTTTTTTTTATATCATAAATTTAAAATTGAGATCTTTAATTAAAACAAAATAACCACATTCTTTATTAATATAGATTTAAAGCTCCGTTTGTGTAGTACAGCTTTTTTCAATAATATTAAATAAGATTGTGATACGAGTTTGATCAGTTAAACTAAACAATGACTTCTAAGTTCATGTCCCTCCCATTTCTCAACTAAACCACAAGTTTACATTTTTTAGTTCTATAAAGTCAATGTTGCATGTGATCTTTGAGATGAAAACATGTTTGCCAACATTTGATAAACAACAATCAAGATAACTAATTACCTACTCTACCCCCACCCACACACGCACAAAAAAAAAAAATGTATTTGCAAGATTGTACAAGTGTTATACTTATGTGAAGAAGAAATTACAGCAGAAAAAGAATGAAATGGTAAAAATAAACAAACAACAATCAAACTTGAAGAAGATAAGGGGGGGAAAAACACAAGAAGAGTGAGTACAAAATGGCAAAAATGAATTTTTATAAGGAAAAGATCATAATATAAGAGCTCTATAGCATTTGCCCCCTCAAGAAAGTGCTCCCAACAAGAAAACACCAGAAATCAAACCAAGAATTCCAACATTAATCCTTTTAGCGTCATTTGGAGTAGTTGCTGGAGATGGATCTTTAGCTGTTGTATTATCAGCATCTGTACCTTTCTTGGCTTCAGCAGCAGGTGCTGGTGCATCATCAGTAGATGGAGCCTTAGCATCAGTAAACTCCAAAGGCAATAAGACTTTGTCTACTTGGAAGACAGCCAATGGGGGGTCTTTTCTTATAGCATTATATATATTTGTTTCCACAGCACCAGATGAGACATTCACTTGATTGTTCTGTCCGGTAAAGTTGAGTCCGAAAGGCTCACCTTTTGACCCTGTTGCTTGTGTCCTAACAGGGTTGCTCACTGATTGTAAGTCATCAAAAGTGTAGAATTTTGGGATGACATGGTATTGAATGAGCTGAACTTTTTGTTGGTCATTGAGTTTGTTGAGTGTGCCACCTGGGAGATTGCTAAAGGCATTGTCTGATGGGGCAAAAACTGTCATGCCTTGGTTGGAATTGTTGACTTGGTTGTTGATTCGGCTTCCAACTTGTGTTTCATTGAGGAATTTAATGAATGTGTTGTATTGTCCTGCTTTCTTGAGGATTTCAAAGATGTCAATTGGTCCTGTGGGTGCTGGAGCTGGTGCTGTGGGAGATTGAGCTTGAATAGTTTGAGGAAAAAGAATGAAGAAAAGTGGGATTGAATATAGAAGAATGAGAGAAAGAGCTCTTTGATGAGCCATTGTTGGAAGAGAAATGGGAGTGGTGATTTGATATGTGCTGTTGCAGAAAGGATTGTGTCTAATTTATGGGATAAGCTTTGGTGCTAATCCTTGGTGGAAAGAGTTGCATCTTTATTTGAAAGAGAACATATAACAACCAATAAAATGACTAGAAAAATACAATCATATATCAGCAATTAAAAAAACCCAAACCACACTTTAAAACTTCTCAAGCCCATATATCCAGGACAACTAAAGCGTAGATACAAATAATATCATTGAGAAATACAACAGCAGCTGATTAGCACAAAGCACTTGGAATTAAAGGGTATTAATTCATTTGATTAGCACAAAGCACTTGGAATTAACTCAGTAATGCACTAAAAGATCTAGCTTGACTTTACTAGAAATTAAGAATTAAAAAGTAGGGCAGGCAAGAGCTGAAAAGAACCAGATCCAATTAATCAAAGTAGCAATACCAACTATAGAGCTGAAAACAAATTTTATATAAGAAAATCAGATAATAAAGGCATTTGACAGAGAGGCATAACATGACGTTCCACATAGGTGCTACAACTTACAGGGTTTCAATGGTTTCATATGTTGGGATAACATTAGTTATTCTACTATGTTTGCGTTAAAAATAACATAAAAGGTGTACTAAATTTCTCATTATGCTGAGGGTTTGGAAAAGAATGAAATCATAAAGATCTATTGAATGTAATATAATATGTATTAAATAATTTTTAGAAAGTTGGTTGCTTACAAAATTTTATTTTGTAGTAAAAAATTTCAGAAACCACTGAGTGCTTTTATTATTTTATTACGAAATGATAAATTAGAATATTTATTATTATTTCTCGTATAATTTATTTCAAAATCAATAATTAAAAAGAAAGTAAACTAACATTAAACTTTTATTTCAGAAGTATCTGCGTACCAAACGATACGTTTCAGAGTTATGATTAGGTAGGTCCTTAATATTCTCCATTGCAGAGTTATGATTAGGTAGGTCCTTAATATTCTCCATTGAATGTCTTTATCCTTTTTTATTATTTAACTGTTAAGAAGCAGCAACACTTTTGCAATTTCCTGTGTGGTTTCCACTTATAATTGCTTTTACAAGACAAGTTGCCTTCTTGGGGGCCAGCTACTTGGATACAGTGATTTTAATATAATAAAATGAAAATTTATTGATGACTTTAAAATTGATTTGTTTCTATTGGATTGCGAAAATAATAGTAGACTAGCTTCGAACAATTCCTTTGATAATTATATCATATGGTATATTATTGTATGTAATATTTTTTCTGACAATAATTTTTTGGTTGTCATTGTTATCTAAGAGAGGCGACGAACTTATCATGTGTGATAATATTATCAGAACGAATTTTTTTTTTTTTCAGGCAGACAGTTGTGTAATAACTTTATACAGAAAGTGATGTTGTTGTGTAACATGATATGATTTCGATAGTTTTACACAATAGCGATGAGTTTGCATGAGCTCTAAGTCCGGGTCATGTGTGGTTAGAAAGATTGGTTGCAAGGAAGCACTACCTCCTACTCTACCACCTATAGACGGCCATCAAAAGAAAAGCACTAATCTTGAATATGAATCCTATGAATTTCTATGAAAATAACACTAGATGAGCATCTCTTTGATCAACTTGTATTTCACCAAATAATTTTATTGCATTGAATCACAATGTCACTATTAATCCTATCAGCAACAAATTCCGCATGTTGAAGTTTTGCCAATTGCCAGCTTGGCCCATACATTAAACCATGTATTTTAAGGATTGATAAGCCCAATTTTGTTGGTCTCTCACTTGTCATGGACTTGATGAGTGGACTACGTTATCTTAGAAATCGTTAAATATAAGGAATAAGGAATAATAATTTTTAAATAAAATATAAAATTATTTTATGCTTTAATAGAAATATTAATTAATTCTAAGATTATCTATTTCATTAGTAGTACTACAATAATGGTGTAAATTATCTCATAAATGTGCGATAACTAATTTCATGAGATATTTTAGTTTATGAGATAACTTCACCTATCTCAAGAACAAGTCTCAATGGCCACTTCAAGTGTTCAATTCCCTCCCGAGATTAAAGGCTTTAAATTTAAAAGTCATCCTAATTTAAAAAAAAATATTAGGAAAACAATTTAAGGGATTAAAAATTAATCCTTTAAACATATATAATGATTTTGATTTATCAGGAGGTGATTATAAAGAAAAAATCTCAAATGAAATTAATAAAATTTCTGAAAGATATGTTAAAAAATTTGTTCAAAGAATGTATTATTATCCTAAATCAACTGCTTAATATTTACTATTAGAGAAACAAGAGTTGGTTATCTCCTATAGCTATAGAGGAAATGAGATATATGAAAAACATATAGATGGTAATTCTGACAGGCAAATTTATAGTTTAATAGATAAAATGTTGATGTATAGTACAATTTCGAAAGCTTATAATAATAGAAAAAAGATTATTTCTGACATGATTATTGCGGACCGTACTGGCCAATTACAAGATTGATGGGATACTTATCTAAATCAATTAAAATTTTACAGGTTGTTAAGCAAGAAGATGGACAATATTGAGACTACTAGACTATGCTTCAAAATTTAAAATGTAAGTCTCTTACAACTTTTAGATGGTGTAAGGATAGTTTTTAATCTAAAGTCAATAAAATTATTAGAATGTAATAATTCGCACTAAAAATCTAAATTAATAGATAGACTATCAATACTCTTTGCTGAAAGATTTAGGAAAGCTCTTAAAGGTATAACAACCAGTATAAATTATGACGATTATACTTATGAAACATTAATAAGTATTTGTATTCAAGAAGTTTATCCTTATGCAATGAGAATAAATTAAATCAACAGATCAATAGACATCATCTCAATGAAAAATAATAATTCGGTAAAATTTGTGAAGAATTTATCATATACATCTCAAGAAGTCAAAAAGCCTTATACGAATAAGAAAAAAAAATTATTATTGAAAAAAATAAATGATTTGAAAAAGAAACAGGGAAAAGACCTTTAAAATAAGAAAGGATTTTATTAAATTCAATAAGTCTAATGCTAGCAACAAATGTAACACAAAAAGGCTTTTAAAGCAAGAAAGGATTTTATTAAATTTAATAAGTCCAATGCATATTACAAATGTGATAGAATAGGTCATTATGTCAGAGATTGAAAAGTTAAAGAAAAATGAAAAACCTTAATATTGATGAGGAATTAAAAAATTTTATACAAGATTTTATTAAATTATTCTCTAAACAATTCCAGTTTCGAACCAAGTGATGATGAAAACTCTTCCACCGAAGAAGATTTGAGACTTCTTCATAACAAGTATCATCTGTCTTCTATAGATGAATGTATGACTTACCAAATAGAGTTGACCTATAATAATAAGAATAGAGATGAGTTTTATAATATTTACTGACGATTAAAGAATGTAAATATTAATGCCTTTAATAATAATAATTTAGCAAATCTTCTAAATTTTGTTTACAAATACAAAGATAAAATCACAAATTATAGATAAGATGAAAGAACCATCTACAACTTGTAAGTAACAAGAGCACATTTCCTCTCAAAAGAACCTTATACCCATTTCTGAAGTGAAAAGACTTCTTAAAGATAGGAAGCAAATAATTGGTTCTTCTACACCAGTACAAGATTTAATGTTAGAGATTAATAATCTTAAGAAAAAAATCTCTTATCTTAAGAGCAAAAATATAGTTTGGATAAAAGAATCTCCAATCTAGGTGACCAAAGCTTGAATCTTAAAAGCAATAATATAGTTTTGGATAAAAGAACCTTCAATCTACTTGTATAATATGTAAATTCAATTGTCTTCAAATTTTACGATTCTATATATAAATTAAAACTAATTGTTCAAAGTCAAAATAATACTAGATGACAGAACACCTAATCTGAAAAAAATAATTATACATGAAACACAAATGTATAAAAATACAAAACAAACATATCATATTTGCATCCTCGGGAAGAAGGGTATCTCTCGAAATCCTATTTCGCCTTCTCCTTTTAATCTGTTGAAAAATGTTATCATTTAATTTATTTGCTCTAGAAAGAGGAGGAATCTCTTCACAAAATCATCATCACTAGCATCGACGGTTTTAGAAGTAAATGTTTTCTCAACTCGTCTTTTTTTTCACCTTCTTTAATATCATAGTAGGAATCTCCACATAATTTCTTGATTTTTGATATTTTTTCTCATATTCTTACTTTAATTGGTAGATTGAGATACACCCAAATCAAACATTAATATTGATAGTAGTTTTTGAGGCCTACTTTTATAAAGTTTTTGAATAGTCTTATCTTCAACACAAAAGAAATTTTAATCAATTTTTAAAACTTTGCGTAGGAGATTTTTTGGTTTCATCCACGAAATCAATCAATAGATGAAATCAATGGTATACTGATAAAAATCGTAAAAATTCACCTAAAATGCATAAAAATCTGAATAAATAAGAGAGGAGGGCTATATTGTGTAAGAAAGAAGAGAGAGAAAACTATCAAAAAAGAGTTACACCAGAAGAAGTAACTTTATGCAAAGTAGGTGCATACGAAAAAGAAGAATCGTATATGATTATTTTTTTCTATAAGTTATAATATTAAAAATATAATTAAAATTTATAAATATTTTAAATAGGAAATACCTAAGTTTTTGCTAGATAAAGATCTTATATGACCTTCAAAATATTCATAGTCATGTATTGATTTTATGTTAATAAATAAGCTGAGCAAGAAAAAGGAGTTTCAAGATTTGGTATTAGAACTATGTTAATATCACATTGGCTCTGATACTAAGATGATGACATGTGTCTCGCAAAATAACTTTAAAAATATTCATAGTTTTGACAGCCAATTTTGTCTCGTCATTCTTCCGAGTTACTTCTTTGTGATTCTTGTAATTTTAATAGTTTAAGAATATATATATATATATATAAAAGTTATTTTTATTAATTTAAAGTCTATGTAATATAATTATCCTTAATTTTCTTACCAAATTAGAAGCTTAATTCGCACCACATTCCCTAATGCCACGTCATAGCCACATGAACATCACTTTGTAGCCACATAAGGTGTCAACAGATAAAAACACATGTCTCACACACTCTTTCCAAACATTCAACTCTCTCTCACCATAAGTCTTTCTCCTATTGATTGGTTAAAACCCTATGTTCCAAAAATTATCCCATCTAAAATACTCTTACTTAATCTATCCAAAATAACTACTGTACCCTTGGATTCCTAAATGTTGCAAAAAAAAAATTGCATCAACCGCTACCTTCCCTTCCTTTCCCTCTCATCGCCTCTTTTCCTCCTCTTCCATTGTAGAGAATATTTTTTTCTTTATTAGACATTAAGAAAATTATTTTTAAAAATTGTGGGGCCCATTTCAGGCAAACTGTCATTCATCTCCTTTACTTTTCTCGGTATGACAATAGAGAGAATTTCGAAAAGTCAGACCTTTGCTGCCATTTTTTAAAGTTTCAAATAACCATTTTCAAATTCAAAATGGTACTCAAAATCTCCTTCTAAATATCAAGGGTGAGACATGTTTTGGATCAGTTCGAAGTCATTCCCACACAGCTAAAGACTTCTCTTTTCTAGCAAAAAGATCTAATCTTTTCTTCTCTCTTTGGGTATCTGGATTCTTTGCCTATTTTAAATTCGAAGTCGTTTGAATTCGAGCCTATTTTCGTGACCAGAGAAGCTCCCTTTCACTTTTTCAAATAGCTAATAACCTCACCTTTTCCATCTCTAGTTTCAAAATTCTGGAGTTTCCTCTCCATTTAAGTAGTGATTTTGCTCTTCTTTGTTGCAAGTTTATTTTCTGCGTATTTCGAAAATTGTGTGGCTTAAATTTCCTGGTTCAATTATGTGTTGCATAAATCTTGCTTTTTACATAACTATATATTTGCGTATCATTTTCACTGGTATAATGGGTTTTGTATTAAAGCTGTCAAGACTTTCGTTCATTAATATAGTTTGTTTAGCCAAAGCCAAGTATGATTTTGTGTTTTCTTCAAGCATCTAGTATTCTTTGTTCTTTAATATAATATAATATAATATAATTCAAACTTATGTAGTCCATTGACATCTTGTATAACTATATGCATAAATATTTTTCTCTTCTTTAGTAAGAATCAAAACTTTGCTTCTCTGAAAATGTATGGATATAGTTGTTGACCGGAGGGTTGGTCTAACCCCTTTGATAGTTCAGATTTATAATGTATCTCATGTCAGGATCAATCATATGTTTGCCGAGTTCATTGTTTGTTTAATGAAAGCCATGTTTCCAGTACGCTACATGGTCTTTCTGTTTCACAAGTATAAGCATTAAAGTTTGTACATCTTCTGTTAACAAGAGTTATATGTATAAGATACATTTTAAGAATATCATATAGATTTTATACGTGCCTTCAAGAAGTAGCAGCATTATAGTTTAGGCTTTTAAGTACATTTGGTTAGTTTGAAATATGATTTACTTTGATCCCCTGTGAAATAGTTTACCAAGTTGGAATAGAAGTTGTATTTAGCTTCAAGCCTGAAGCTATATGTTTGTTTCACCCAGTTGAAATGCTAAGATATAGTGCAGCAGAACTTTGTTCATGTCTTCAATGTTAACAATGTATCTTTATTTATATTTGTTTTTAGCCGTTAGTATCTTCTTTATATTAGATTTCTAATCTATTGTGTAAAGCTCGTTGTGTTGGGCTTTAGACCAGTTGGTATCTCCGAAAAGAATCCAATCATATTATTGCTTTTAAAGATTTGATTTTATTTGTAATCTTTAGAATAAGCTTGGTAGGTATAAGTTGTTGAGAAATTAGACCATTTTTGCGTAGAAGAATGATGTTTTTTTTGGAGTTTAAAAGTATAGATTGAGTTTCTAATTGTGCATATTTTTTGTGCTAAAATATAAGTGCAGATTTTTCTAGGACAAAATGTAGCTTCCAAATGATTGAAACGGATTTTCATATATTTTTTTAGAACTTCTTCTTTGCCAAGTCTAATTTTATTATTTTGACCAAGAAAAAAGTTTTGTTTACAAAGTTGCTATTCAATATATGCAATAGTATATAGTTTTCATATCTACTCATCCCATTTGATTCATTCATATATATATATATATATATTCAAAATAGTTAAAACTCAATTGGTACTTAGCCATGAATTCTTTTTTTTTTATACTGACATCACTTTCTCTTTTGAAGTTAAACTCAATAAGTAAAGTCCTTTCTTCTCATGAACTGTTCCCTTAGATTAATTTGCACATATATTAAATTTATTTAACTAGTATTTTTATATATTTCATTCGCAATTTTAATAATCCTTACAAGCTTTTTTTTATTTAACGAGCTATATGCCAATATTTAAATATTTAAATCTGGGTTTTTATTAATTTAAATTTGGCCAGTTAATCGTAGTTTAGTGAATTCTATAGGGTGCTTAATACCTTCCCTCATGATATAAAACCCTTACATAGGATTACATAGATTAAGTAGACCTTAAGATGAAGTTTTTATTTATTCTAATCACTTAATTTATAATAGGTGTCCTATTTCACCTTTAGGCTAATTAGGTGGGGACTTTATAATTAATTTGAGAAGTTTCAATATGTTGTACTTTACTTTGACCCGTATTACTTAAAATGGGGTATAACAGTTTGACGACTTTACTTGGGACTTTAGGT
>JBDJHY010000102.1:14740769-14751782 GCA_039654485.1 Withania somnifera | reverse complement strand
TTTAGATGAGAAGTCATTGTTGGTACGTCGAGCGTGTATATAGATGTGTCATTTAAAAATTATTTAAGAAGGGGGGGGGGGGTAAATAAATACCTGTGAAGTTAAATTGCCAAAGTGAGTTTTAGAGACAAGTTCAAATTTTTTTAATGTATTTTTTCTTTAATTAATTATAGGACAATGGAATAATGTATACCAACACATTTTCATCCTTTAGATTTTCGTTAGGTCTGCCTCAGGCACAAAATAGGTCCCTTGCATATTCGGACGCACTCTTGATGTGTTATTTGCTTTCATAAGTTGCTAAACCTATTTGTTGTGCGGTTGTGCGCTACATGATTTAGTTGTTGCATATTATATTACCTCTCTTTCTTTTCTGTTCTTTTTTAATTTTAATCTAAGAGGCTAATTCACGCTAACACTCGAGATGGTTGACAATGCAAATGTTTTTCCTGAATGGGTAGTTCAAAGGCCAATAACTAATGTGATTGATCCACCAATGACAAACCTTTTTGGTGATAGTAATGCTGAAACTTCAAGAACTAAGATTGACACTAGTAATGATGAACATATTGCACATTTGAAACAACAAATTGCTTATTTACAAGGATAAATTGAACGAGTTAGGAACTTTGGTAAACTTTCTGTTTCTAATACCCCACCTCACGAACCAAGGAGTACTACCCTAATACCGCCTCACCTTTTATCCCTGGAATCTCCCGTCGCTAACTAGTTTCCTCCACAAAATACTCAGCCCATAAATACACCTGTCGTGAATCCACATCCCGTAAATCCCCCACTTGAAAGGCAAGCTCGTGTTAATGCCAATCCTTCTCTTATGAACCAAATCCCTTCTGGCATTCAATATGCTACTCCATCACCCGTTCAAGCCTCTATCAACCCACAATATATCACTCAATTTCCCGTCTATCAAAGCCCTCCAAACCAAATTTTAATTTTTTCGCAATACTAAGCAATCCCGCATACCAAAACCAAATCCCTACAAACCTATCTTCATACAACTCCAACTACCGCTCCCTATAATATTTCACCAGTCCAAAATCACTCAACACCTCAGCATATACCGGTGGCACATGGTGCCCCTCTTAACATGCAATGTGTTCCCCCAATATAGGAGGCAGAAGCTCAACCATCCGCCACCCTAGCTCCGAGCGACAAAAATTGCCAAACAAAAGAAAAAGAGACAACAACAAAGTCGTGGATTCAATTCCAATTTCCAAGAGTTTCTCTGCCAGAAATCACGGTTTCAATTCTAATTTTCAAGACGGTCACGGGTTCAACTCTAGGACTGCTAAAAGCTGAGAATTCCTGTCTATATTCTCTTGTCAAAGCCTGATCATATTTCCCCTTTTATTTTGCATGCGATTATTTAAAATGTAGCATGTTCCTTTCTTTTCAATCAGTTTTGACAATATTTTTCTTCTTCTTTAAATTTCTTACTTAATATCTTCGTTGTTGCTCATTGTTAGAAGACATTGAACTACACTTTTCAGATAATCAGGTCAGATCAAACTCTAATCTCTTATTTATTTCTTACTTCTAATAGTAGTTTGGTGAGAGAGATTTGAAATATTATGAATATGAATAATTGACAACTCATATAGAGAATATAAGCTGTTATAACAGGAATTTGCGTACTGCTTGTCGTGAAAAGAACCACGACTTTGTTGATGGCCTTTTCCTTTTGGCAGAAGGAATTTTGTGGTAAGTTTTTATAATTTTTGTCGCATAAAATTGCACATCAAAAATTTTATTTTTTTATTTTTTGTCGTGTGACTTTCGACGACAAAGAGAAGAATAATATTATGTTTTTCATGGTGTAACATGCAACGAAAAAAAGAATTTTTTTCTGTCATGGAAATTGAGCGACACAAAAAAGAAAAATAATCTTTATACATGTCACTTAAAGAACCACACTATACCCGTTTTTATTAGTTCTGAAAAGTGCTTCATCTTTTAGAATTTTTAGTTGAAGAACTGCTAATTATCTTGTATTGAACTATGACACACTAAACTACTAAATAAAATGATGTTAATGCCTTATTAAGATACTGTGCAATAATTTACTAAGGCAAAAAAAAAAAAAAAAATTCAGCCGAAAGGTCTGTATAAAATTAAGTCTTTATATACTTTAAATCCTACTTACAAAATTAGGAAATAGACCATAGTGGTCTGTCTTATCTTTAATTTTTGTCTACTCTACTTTTTAAAATTTTTTTTGTATGGTTTGTATGATCCCTTATGTAAGAATCATGTTGGGAAGAGACAAATTTTAGAAAATTCCTCAAATATTCTAAAAAAGTAAAGTTTAGGAGTTTATTAGCTTAAAAAAGGCTCTCAGCACAATCATGGTCATAAAGGTATTTTGATTTGTAATTTACTTTTTTTTTTAAATATTTTTCTTTATTTATTAGTTTAAATGATAGGCATTTTGAACTATAATATACTAAACGACTACTAATGTTAATGCCTTAATAATGATGGTATTGCCCAATAATACTAAGATATGGAAAGAATAATCCAAATGGAAGGCGGAAGAAATTAATATTGAAGCATTTCTACAACAATTCAAGACGAATCTTTCAACACTAAAAACAACAAACGCAAAGAAAAAATATAAGAAAAGCGTCATTTAAAAAAAATATTGGGGGAGTATAGACAAAATACTTGTATACAAATATCTTTCTTTTGTAAAGAATGTAGTTATTAAGAAATAGATCATATTGGTCTATCTTATCTTTTACTTTATGTCTATTCACTTTCTAATGTTCTGTCCTACTCTTTGTATGAATCCCTTATATAAAAATCATCTTGTGTTGATAAAAGACAAACTTTAGAGAACCTCCTCTTTCTCTTGTAAAAAATATCTAAACAAATAAAATTGGGAAGTTTATTAGCTTAAAAAGGCTTCGACCACAATCAACGGTCATAAGGTATTTTAAATTTGTAATCTACTCTCTTTAAAAATAATTTTCTTTATTAGCCTAAATGATAGGTTAATTATCTTTGTTTTGAACTATGACATGCTATACTACTAATAAATAATGCTAACGCCTTATTAAAAATGATATTGCCTAATAACACTTACAATGTATGGAAAAAATAACTCAAGCGGAAGGTTCAGGCTATGTCGGAGGTCCCGTTGAAGTGCCCATTTAAGTCGTGACAGGCATTCAGGACCATTTAGACTCGAAATGGACAATCCTTGCTAGGATTATTGACCCGTAAACATGCTCTATAGTATTATCAAATAGATTAAGTCAAAGTAGGACCGAGTACGATCGAGTACGATTGAGTTCAGGATTTAAGTATCACCATGTCTCAAGCCCAATGAAACAAGTTCACATGCTTGGGTTGATGTTGAAGATTCCTAAGGTGACAATAAGAACCCGAAGACCAAGGAAGACACCCGAGATAGTGACAAGTGCCCAAGATAATGAAGTTGTCTTAGATCAAATGAAGATAATAACAACATACAAGAACCAACATAAAGGATAGTACAAGGAGTAAAGGCAACACCTGACATTGTCACGTGGAATGTACAATATCTGAAATGACATCTTCCAACAGTCAAAGGACATGCGGTTAGAGGAATATTATTATTTGATTGTTCAATAGTAACCTTTAGCTATTCTATAAATAGGCACCCCATCCCATTGCCGGGGATATTATGTTGTACTAATTCACCTTTTCCCACAAAAAAAAAACCTCTCTTTCTAGCTTAGTTCATAAGCATTAGTTTTCTCCTTTGTTGTTCTCAATACTTTTCCATTGTAAGGTCTTAAACAGGAACACTTTAGGCTTATATATTAATAAAATTAATTCCCACAAATTCGCTTCTAAACTTTATTTGTTTATCTTACTCATTTGCTTTTCCCATAACTTGCTTTTGTTTAATAATTCTATCACTAACCCAAAATTAACATCTTATCATATTCTCTAGTGTCATATACAATTTCAACTCTACCAAAACATCGGTAAACAAACTATCTCAAATATCATTCTTTCATTTAATCATCAATTCATGTTACTTGCTCCTGATAAATATGATCTCCTGTAATATAAGGAAAGAAGGAAGGAGATGGGAAGTTACATGTGTCTCTAAGTGTATTCTGGAATTGATAATTAGTTGGTGGTGCTCGTAAAGGAAATGATGACAAGCACTTGTTTTGTTTAAAGTGATTGAGACGTCCTTAAAAACTATACTATATGATAAGTATATATATTTTTTTATATGGAAAAGGACAACTATAGAAATGGACATGGTTCTTTTTTTTGGCAATGAATATTAGATAAAATAATAAAATCTTTGATCAAAATTAAGCTGAAACACTATAAATTGAACGATAAATCTAACTAAATGACTTTTAACTGATGTCAGGTTTTGACTACTTACTTTTAATGACTATTAAATTAAATAAATGAAAACAATATTCATACGTCAAGTTAACCAATTTATAAACTTATCCAACAAAAAAAAAAAAAGAATCTTGACCAACTCCCATAGAACTAAATACACACCTCTTACTGTTGCCAAACTATGGATCATGTGTTGTTATGAATTTGTAAGCAAACTTAAATCACTTGCTACTTGTCCAATTTCCCCTTACACATTCTTTGAAAAATCATTAAAGAATTATTTTTATTAATTTATCTTTTCATTTTTCAATATGTTTTATTAATAAGCCTTATCCATCCATATCAAAATTAATTCTGAAAGTTTTTATTATTTATACTTTCTTAATTAAGAATAAAAAAATTAATTTTGTTAATTAACCAGTACAATAACAATATATTTCTAATTTAGAAAGGATTATGTGAGCAATTCTAATTTACATAAAAAATGAGATTAAAAAATTATTTCTAATAAATTTTTGATTCAATTCTTAAATTAATTAATAAATAATTTAAGATAAATCTTGTTAGTAATGTTGAGAAATAATAGGGAACGGAGTAAGAGAAGAGGAAAACAATATGGCCAACAATCAGTGAAGAAAATAGAAAACAGAAAGTACCAAGTGTCATAAGATCTAGAGACTTGTACCTGACCAATCAACGTCAAGGTTATTGCCACGTCATATATCCTCCGTAATAAGCAAACTCCCCCAACAAGATGTAACGTGCACATCCCCACACTTTATTCCACCCTTCCTTTTCCTCTCACAGATCCAAAAATCACTCACATCATAAGAAACATTATTATTCCCCGATCACCGGACTTCACATTTCTTCTCCACCCTTACACGGCGGAACGCGGCGGAGGTAGTGGATGGCAAGAACCAATAAATATACCTCTCTTAATTTCAACGACATATACGAGAAGAAAGCTAATACCAACTCCACCACCTCCGGTAGACTCCATTCTTCTTCGTCGTCGTTATCGTCTTCACCGGGTCCGAATAAGACTACTATATCCAACTCTCGTATCCATGGACATATGCTTGTGTTGAGCCGGCCTACTCCTAAGCCCATATCTACTCCGATCCAGCAACAGCAGCAGCAAAAGTTAAAGAGCCCTACAGATCAAATCCGAACTGAATCGGACTCCATCTCTCTTCGTCCACAAGGACGAACTACTGTGTCCGGTTCCACAAATGCAACCACACTTTCTTCGGTGAACCAGCCGTCTTCACCTTTGCAAAAGTCGAACCGGTTTGTGCCGCCACATCTTAGACCGGGATTTGTAGGTCGGGAGGAGAAACCGGTGCCGGTTCAGGCAGTGAGAGCTAGACCGGAGCATCATCAGGGATCACCTAATTGGTACGGAGAGAACAGTAAGCCGAAATCGGGAGGTGGATGTGAAAGAATGAGGAGGGGGTTTAGTGAGGCTGATTCTGTGAATTTTGTGAACCGGCCTAGTTCTAGCGGTGCTCTTCCCAGCTCTAGTGGATGATGGCATCATGGTATGAATATGATTCCTGGTCCTCTTCAATATTCGTATTTATTGCTGTTGGGAAACTTTTTCTACATATGTGAAGCAAATGATCCAACATTCATATAGTTCTGTGTTTATTTTGCTTCAACTTGCCCATGTTCATTTGGGCTGGTTTGGGCACCTCCCAGGCTAGAACACATAGCAAGAAACCACCTAAAGTTTTTGACTGTTGGGATTTGAACAGTACCTCAGGCTGATCTACCCACTTCATTGACCACACCTTTGGTGCTCTCATGAGCTGCTTTTTTTAATGAGTGGGAATAATCATTTAAAGCCGTTTTACTTACCAAACATCCGAAAAAAGGCTCATTTGATACTCCCTACGTTTTAATTTTGTTTTATCTTAATAACTGTGGTGTGTTCTTGCCAGTTTCCCCTCATCTCTTCTAATTCCACGGGTACCAGCTACTATTAAGTCAGTCTGTCCATAATGCCAGAACAAATAACAAGAAATAACCTAATGTTTTGTCAACTCACTTCATTGACCACTACAAACATACTTGGTACAGAATTTGTTTATTTTTGTTTGTTTGGTTTTGATTTGACACATATCCAGAAAAGACTTTTGAATCATGGTCTTAAATGTTCAACGGTATAGTCGATATACTAAAATATTCTTTAATTTTGTGGTATTCATGTCATCTCTAAAGTTAGAATTAACGAGTTGTAAAAAAAAGAAAAAATATATTCTTTTGGAAACAGACTATAAGGAATTATGAGAAACAAATTGAAATGGAGGAGTACTATTTGGAAGAAACAATAGACATTTTGATTTGTTTTCTTTCAATTGATAAAAGATGACATAGGTTTGGTTTGTCATCGTTGCTCATATTTGGATTCATCTTTGTAATTGCTTTTGATTGGCAAGTAACAGTTCAATGCTTGTTGTTGTCCTGTTCTTTAAATGCTTATTATAAGATTTTGCCAGTCACTTATAATATAATCATTGCAACTTTTACTATCACATACTGGTTACATACAGGCACAAACATAAATATGATAAAAGATGGTCACCGTATTTGAGATTAACAAAATTCTGGATGCTCAGAAGGCTAGACACATTTGTGATATCCATTTTCTAATTCAGCTTTTGTAGAGGTCCTATGCTTGCAGTGTCAACTACCAGCAGCTTCTTTTCTTATTGAGTACACAAGAAAACTGGATGCTAAAATATGCTGTAGTATTATAGGTGCCAGGTTGAAAAACTTGAAAATGGAATTGAAAATATCCTGGCATCTTTATTATGAAAAATGAGTAAAGGTTTTAGCTTGGATGAGGATCGCTTGAGAATAATAGTCTTGAGTGATTTGGTGATTTTTTCCCACTTTTTCTGTGCCATTGGCATTCGGCCTTCTATCATGAATATTCTGTAGATGTTTCTTTGTCTTCCCAAAAGTAGAAGCAGTTAGCAAACAAATCATGTCTCCTTAACAGAAACATTTTTTTGTCAACTTTGTTTATCTCAAAATGTTTTTTATTGTTTCAATCTGTCCTTTTTGGAAGGAAATATTCTAAAAAATTCGTGACTACATTTCAATTGAGCCCCCTACTGGTTTTCCCTTGTTCAGATTATAAGAAGATTTGAAGAAACTGAGTTATTCTTTTTCCGTTTGAACAACTTTGGAAACGACTTTGCAATCCTTTTTAGAGAGAAAAGGGTTTTCACAAAAGAATTTGCATAGGTTTAGCTCCTGAAGTTCTGTTTTTGTTTGTTGGAGGAGATTTTTTGGTTGAAAAAGTGTCATGAAGAACTTCACTCAGAAAGTTTCATGAGAAAACTTTGAGGGCGCTAACAGTGCAAGTCTTTTTCATTAAGTGGAGCCTTTTTTTTGGGAAGAAGATGTTCAGTTCGAAATTAAAAAAAGAAAATTACAATAGTTGAAAAAACTTTTTGAAGTTGAAGAAATATTTAAGAATTGTTTTTCACCGAAAACAACCTTCTTCCAATCACGAACGCTCTAATTCAAGAATTGCAACAATTCCAGATGCATTTTCACCAAGTTTTTCTTAAAATGTCCAACTGAAATAGACATAGATAGATCGAAACAATGTTGCTTAAAAAAGGCAAGGAATTATAGATGTTCTATCATGTTCTATCAATGGATTGTGTGACACATCCAACGTAAGGCGGACCACATTTTGATTGGCAATTCTGAGAATGTGAGGCTGATATCTCTGTTGGCAACTTGTGTGTCCAAGTCTATGATGAGTACGTCTTTACTTCTTTTTTTGGTTGCAATCTTACTGAGTTCAATTACAATAGCTTTTCTGAACTTTCCACTCTATCATGGGGAGGGGTGTCAGAATTTGTGAATTCATTCAACATCACTTGAAGCGAATAAGAGGGTAGAAGATTTTAGAGAGTTAAATCTTTCCCAGGCCTCGAGAAAATCTGTGCATTGCGACAAATCAACCCCGCGATGAAAATCGTATCTGCTTAATGTTCAAACTTTCATCCAGCCATACCTATATGGGCATTGACTTCATGTGATGTGCGGCTATTACTATATGTGTTGTCCCTCAAGTGAAAATGTACTTTTTTGAGTTTCCATGTAGAATAGAAGTCAAACTATTAAGCTGAGGTTTTATCATTGCCCGTCTTTTTGCAGCATGCTGGCGAAATCTGTGCTCCTATGTTTTGCTGGAGAGATGTGGATCCATAAAATTGTTCGCAAAACTTTTTTGATCACATTATCCAATAGAATCATGCAGGTCTAATTATAGAATCTCTTTGTCTATCTAGTGCTTGAAACAAAGCAGTGATCTATAACTGTGAGTGTAGAAAAAAGATTTTCTTTTTCACAACAAGAAGACAAGGTTTTCTTCTGTAGAAGCAGGAAAGCTGCTTTCGAACAACTTGAAAGTTTTCTGAATGATGTTTGTACTGATGGTGCCAACCATTGGGGTTGTGCCTTCTTCATGCTCACATTCTTTTTTTTCCCGGGTGGGTGGTTGTGTTACAGTTAGTTCAATACTTTTTGATAGTGGGTCAGTTTACACGCATCTTTGTTCTGTTTGCATTCTGCAATTGCTAGAAGTGGTATTCTGAGGGAATTGCAAGTTGATGCTATTCATTCATGAGCACCGTTACTAGGAAAGTATAGTGGTTTATTCTACTGTTTATTGACTCTGGCATGGCTACTAGTGTGAAGTTTAATTTTAGCATCTTGTAATTTAAATTTGTCATATGGCATATGCTTTATCAAACTTAAATTACTGTTTGTTAAAAGCACAAATTGTTCAGGAATTACACATTAAACCATAAAGCTACCTACATTCAGGGAAAGAACAATACAAAGTATTTCATAGGGAACCCAAATCCTGGAGGTTTATTAGAGACCACAAGCTTGCAACATAAGTTGTCATCCACAGTTGATTTTGCATATTGTAAGTTAGATATTGTTAAACATAAACTGTGTTGGAAAATTGCATAAAGTATAATGATGGGAGTCTGAATGTAACAGAGTTAGTTTCACCCTCTTCCCTGGCACTGTCAAGGAAAAAGACTGAGATAACATAATAGTGAGATGGTTGTTTTTCTGATCCACATTTTAATTTTGGTAGACAAATCTTGATGGAGCTTAGCTCCCCTTTGCTGATGAGGATGGAAAGATCTCTTATGAGGCAAATACACTTGCAAGATCAGCCATGTTTAATGGTTATTGAAGTCGTGGAAGTTGAAATTATGGCCAGGTTGCTCCTTTTGTCTGCAGCAGCAACTCCATTAACCAAATGATGATTTGGTGGTGTTAGAGGAAGACATTCAAGGATCAAAGCTCGATCAGATTGTTTGTTTCATTTCTTGCCTCCACATTACTTTTGCTTTCATCTACCTACTACTCTCTCAGGAAGAGAGAAGGTTTATATGAAATTTAGTGTATTGTTGTATGTTTTACTCTACATGCTGTGTTGTGCTACTACCATAAATTGGTGTTTTCTCTTGGCTTGCTACTGCCATCACTCCATATTGTAGTTGGAGACTCGGTATCACAGTGGAAATGGGTTTTGTTTCTGTTTTCAGGTTTTCGTCAAACTATGAATTTGTTTTGTTCAAGGTTGCTTTCTCTTCCCCAACTTAATTTTGTTACATGATCTAATTAGAGTCTGTCTAGTATGGAGGAAAACGTTTTCTGTTTTCTGAAAAATGTGTCCTTATTTTTCCTAGTTGATTGGACAAAATTTTGGAAAATTCTCTAGAAAAACAAGCCCTTTTTAACAGGAGGAAAATGACTTCTAAAAGCTGGGAAAACAAGTTTTATATATGAAGTTTAATGTATGTTGTATCCTCGCTACTCATCCAACGCTCCAACTCCTACCCCTCGACCATCCACCCTCAAGATCCCATCCCCCACTTGCTTCTACCCCTATATTGCTTTATTAGATTGTAAGTAAATACTTTTGAGATATATTATTCTGTTATTTACTAAGGCTAGAAGAAAATTTAAAAATCAACTAGTTTTGCCAGAAAACATTTTTATAGAAAGTATTATCTTTCATACCAAACACACCCGTAATTTCTACTCTTTTTCTATGAAGTGAGTCATTTTTTTCGAGAAAACAATAATTGTTGCGAGACGTTCTTCTACACTATAAAATATATAAGCAAGCATAATATAGAGGAAAAAGAGCTCTGTTATAAGGTACCTTTCTCTTTCTCCAAAAATTCTACTATCAATAAGCCAATGACATGTAATAGTTCCATTCATTGAAAAACCTCAGGATATACTGGGTATGCAAGCAAATTATATTACTTTCCTTTATCCCGTAATTTCACTAACTTATTTTTATTTATTATTTATTTTTAATTCATTTATTTTTTATTTTTTTTTTGCATAAAAGTATTAACTGTTTATTTAAAATAATAACTATTTTAGTATAAATTTTTTACACAAACCTACCAACTAATATAGAATAGAAGAAATAGTATTATAACCGTTTCCGCCCTTTAGGAATTAGTAGTCGGCCAGTCTTCTTCAAGTTTTGGCCTCTATTTATTTAGTCTGCTTGTGTTCATCTCACCATCATTTGATCCTACACACTCTCGGCAGAATTTTAAGCAT
>JBDJHY010000102.1:14718476-14728752 GCA_039654485.1 Withania somnifera | reverse complement strand
AAGGGTGCAAGAAGACATTGCTTCTTGTAGTATCCTATCCCAATTACCGCCTAAGTGGGTAGAAGAGGTTTGCAAATGCTATGACGGGATGTTGAGATCACTCAAATTATGGCACAAGTTTTAGTAAATCCTATGTCATTCCTAATGTAATAGTAAGCCAAGGGATATTGAGATTCAAGGGAAGAATTTGTATTGGAAACCAAACCAATCTGAGGCAACAATTAGTAAATCATATTCATACTTCTAGATTAGGGGGCCATCAGGGGTAATAACTACACTAGAAAAAGTCAAGACTGTGCTTTATTGGCCAAATATGTCAACTGATGTCAAGCAACTTGTCTTAAAAATGCGACACCTGCCAGAGGTGCAAGGATGAGCAAGTAGCATACCCTTCTTGTACCTGATAAACCTTGGGAGCATATATCCATGGATTTCATTGAAGACTTACCTAAGTTTGAGGGAAAGGACACCATATTTGTCATAGTTGAAAGGCTTAGTAAGTATGCCCACTTCTTGTCTTTTGCTCACCCTTTTAATGCAGTTCAACTAGCCAAAGTATTTACGGAAAATGTGTATAAGTTGCATGGCCTGCCCTAAAGTATTGTGAGTGCTAAGGTATTTTTGAGCTTGTTTTGGAAATAATTATTCAAAGGATCGAAGGTTGAATTGAAATTTAGCTCAGCCTACCACCTTAGAATGTTGGTCAAACTGAAAGGTGAACAAGTGCTTTGAGTATTACCTAAGGTACATGTGCACCACAAACCAAGAGAATGACATAAATGGCTTACCCTGGCTGAATTTTGGTATAATTACAACTATCATACAACCCTCAAGATGTCTCCATTCAAGGTTTTTTATGGCTATGATCCATCCCAATTGTCATTTGAATTAGTGGCTCAGTCAAGGGTAGCTGAAATGGATCAGTGGCTACAAGAAAGACAGATCATGACTAAGGTGTTGAAGGCTAATCTTGAAAAGGCTCAACATAGGATGAATTTTTTTTGTTGATAAGCATAGAACTAAAAGGGAGTTTGAGATTAGAGATTGGTTGTACTTGAAACTCCAACCCTAAAAGCAAACAACTGTGGCGATAAGGAGAAAAATTTAAAGCTGACATCAAATTTTTATGGACCCTACATAATAATTAGGAAGTTGAGTGTTGTAGTCTATGAATTACAACTACCCCCAACAACCGTGGTTTACCCAGTGTTTCACATTTCTTAGTTGAAGAAAAAAATTGGTGCTCTCATTAACCCCATCATTGATCCCCCCCCTCGTTTTATGCTTCAAAAATGGTCAACCTCTTGTAAAACCAGTGAAATATTAAACAGAGGAATGGTGAAGAGTAATGTGGCAGCAATTCAAGTATTGGTGCAGTGGACCAATCGTTTTTCTGAGGAAGCAACTTGAGAGGATTATGAATTCTTGATATCTCAATTCCCTAATTGTGATTCTTGACTACAAGAATCCTAAAAGGGGGATGGAATGTCACGATATAGGGTGTCTGCTAGTGGAGTATTCAGCTCCACTAATTGAGCTGAATACTCCACTGCCTACAGCTCAAATCGTAACAATAAAATTAGCCTAAGTAGTACTTAATTAAGAGTGTTTCAAGTTTTTAGTTATTTAATATTAGGTCCCTTGTATTTTTCAACTCTTATTAACCAGAATTACACGTGTCCTTACACGTCAGCAAGTCAATATCCTTTTTATGAGTTATTGTACTGTTTTCTAGTTTTTTATTAAATATGAATACCAAGTATCCTTTTATCTTCTTCTTTATTTCTCTCATTCATTTCTTTACTCACCCAAATTCTTCACGAGTTGAGTTGAGCCTGCCAACAGCTCAAATGGCATTTCCTTTATATTATGTAATTACAAAAAATAATAAAATCATTCAAATTTTATATCATTAAAATAATATAATATGATACTCCCTTCGATCTTAATTTTGATTGTTAATTTCGACACGTAATCTTCAAATTTTTTAAAATAATATTTATTTATTTAAAAATTACGTAAAATTTTTTATATGTCACAATAATTAATAATTTAAAGTATTTAAAAAATTATATAAAAAAGTTACAATAAAAAATAAACAAAATTAAGTTTCAAAATTTAAAATGTGACATATATAATAAAATGGAGAGAGTACAATAGAATCATTAAATCTGCTTTAATTTTCTTCTTGTTCTTTGCCATAATGCCCATTCTGATTTAGAAACAAATTATGTATATGCTAAAGCTTGCATAAGTAATACTTATTACAATTGATAGTTGGGTAGACAATAAATTATATGCATATAAAATTAATATCTAATTTATTATTTTAAAAGCCGCTTGATTAATTCTAACTAATTCAATATATTACTAATCCCAACTTTTACAGATTGCTCAAATTATTTTTCTTATACGATCCCTTACACGTATCGAAATTTATAGGCCGGGAGGTGATACCTGTGCCGGATTCTGCCCAAAGGTGGTCAGGTAGTGAGAGTTCAGACCGGACATAATATGCAGTCTCTCTGCAACCTCTTAAAAGGCCGCGTTTCCCAGAATCACCTTCGACAAATACATGCTCGGGTTTTCCTTATTGGTGCTCATCAAGACAACCTCATAGCTACTCGTCTTATTGGTCAATACCAATCAAAATTTTCCCTTCGTATACTCTTTCATCAGTTAAAAAATCCCAATATTTTCCCATTTAATGCTATTATTAGAGTACTAAGTGAAGAAGGATTGTTAACTAATGCATTCTTGGTGTTTAACAAGTTGAGATATCAGTCCATTTTTCCTAATGAATTGACCTTTTCTTTTCTTTTTAAAGCTTGTTCTGGTAATAGGAGTTCATGTTATGTTCAACAGGTTCATACCCTTGTTGTGAAAATGGGATTTAGTGATGACCCATTTGTGTGTAATGGGTTGTTAAGTGTTTATGTGAAGAGTTTGAAAGAGTTGGATTGTGCGCGTAAAGTGTTTGGTGAAATGCCTGAGAAGGGTGTTGTTTGTTGGACTTGTTTGATTTCTGGGTATGCGAAGATTGGTTTGTCTGAGGAAGCTTTGAGTGTGTTTTTATGTATGGTGAAGAAGAGTTTGATCCCCGAAAATGATACTATGGTTGGTGTTTTATCTGCATGTTCGAAACTTGATGTGTCAAGTGTTGAGAAATGGGTTGGGAATTTTTGGTGTTTAATGCAGGAGTATGATTTGGGATGTTCTGGATGTGATTCAGTTAGTATTATTCTTGTTTACTTATATGGAAAGTTGGGAAAGGTTGATAAGGGATGGAAAATATTTGAATGGATTTCGGGTGATGGGAAGAGAAGTGTGATTCCGTGGAATGTCATGATAGGCGCATATGTTCAGAACGGTTGCTCTTTGGATGGTTTATGTGTTTTTCGGTTAATGATGGAGCTTAATTGTTGTTGTCCCAATCATGTGACAATGGTTAGCGTGCTTTCAGCTTGTGCTCAAGTTGGTGATTTGGAACTTGGTTTGTGGGTTCATGAGTACATGAAAGGTAGTAGGCAGAAAAGCTTTTTACTTTCAAATGCAAATCTTGCAACTGCTTTGATAGATATGTACTCTAAATGCGGGAGTTTAGAGAGAGCAGGAGAGGTTTTTGAGCAATTGGTTGTTAAGGATGTTGTTTCATACAATGCTATGATTATGGGTCTTGCAATGAATGGTAAAGGTACGGAGGCGTTAAAACTTTTCTCACGAATGTTAGACCTCAATTTGCGTCCAAATGCTGGGACATTCCTTGGTTTGCTATGTGCCTGCAGTCACTCAGGGTTGATAGCAAAAGGCCGTCAAATATTTAAGGAAATGAGCCAATATTTTAGAATTGCTCCTAAATTGGAACATTATGCTAGCTATATTGATCTTCTTGCTCGAGTAGGTTATGTTGAGGAAGCACTTCAAGTTGCTACCTCAATGCCTTTTAAACCCAATAATTTTGTATGGGGAGCTTTACTTGGTGGCTGCACGCTACATAACAGATTGGAATTGGCCCAAGTTATTTCTTCCATTCTTGTTGAGCTGGATCCTAACAATTCTGCTGGCTATGTGATGTTGTCCAATACATATGCCATTGATCATCACTGGAGTGCTATTTCGCGGCTGAGGTTGTCTATGAAGGAAAAGGGAGTAGTAAAGAAGCCAGGATGTAGCTGGATCAACATTGATGGAGCAGTGCATGAATTTCTGGCTGGGTCCTCGTTGCATCCTCAGAATGAGAGCTTGCATAGCGTATTACAGGTCTTACTGAAGGAGATGAAGCTAACAAGTATTTAGACAACTCACAAGCATATTCTGGTTTAGGATTTACATTGAGTAACACCCTCTTTCTACCATAATATTCTCCGGAAATCAAGAGTGGACTTGGTGGCATAGAGCTAAATTGTAGATCTCTGTTGTTTTGAAAGGTACGCAAACACTCTGCCTCTCTGGAGAGCACTAGGCTAATGGATACTGTTTCTTGGTTTTGCTTTAGAACTATCTAGTTGCAGCATTAACTACCACGAGTACTACCTTGGAAACAACTCCAGTTACATCTTTGCATCTTTTTTAGCAGCAGCTAGTCCAAATTGATGCATGATGCTGGTGTGATCCTTAGTTTTGTTGTCTTGATACAATGGTGGAGTTATTTCTGGACTTCTATTGGCCTTATTCACTTTTTAGCCTACTAATATCAGGTATATGTTTCAGTTTAATTTTCCAACTAGGAATTGTTATTCACTTCAAGTGAACCTTTATTCGTATGAGAAACATTCTTCAAATTGTACTTCTCTGGGTGAATTTTGTGAAACATTTTCCTTGGACCTATCTGATACAGAAATGATGACATGAGTAGACCCTCTTCCTCCCTGAGTTGGGCAGGGAAGCATCAAGGACATCTTGGGTCGTCACCTTATCGGTATGGAGAGTACGCTAGGCCAAAATCGGGAGGTGGGTATGAAAGAATCAGGAGGGGACTTGGTGAGGCTGATTCCATGAACTTCATGAACTGGCCTGGTTCCAGCGGGCTCCGTCATCTCTAGTGGATGATGATGTTGTGGTATGATTCCTCATCTTATGACACCTCTCATATTGATACCTATTGCTGTTGGGAAACTTTTCTCCAGAATGCAGAGTGAATGATTGACCATTTTATTTCTTCTGTGTTCGTGTTGTTTCAATTTGACCAAGATTTTTTTGACATAGTTGCCTTTAGGAGTTCTTTTGGATCTGTGAATTACTATTAAACTTGTTTCATGAGTGTGCCGTTTTATTTTTTATGAGGTTTTTTTATGAGATTGGGTAATCTTTTAAGAGATCGTTTTCCTTATCACACAAAATAAAAATGGTTCATTTAATAATATCTGGAGCAAATAGTATATATGTTAAAGATTGAATGGCCAATTCTCCTCCAATCCTCGATTCGATTATTTCCAAGAATGGCTCGGTCTCAAAGTTGAATTTAAAGTCACTAGTCAGTCCCAACTGGTTTGTTTTTTTTTTTTTTTTTTATAAAGATTATATAGGTTTGATTTGTCCTCCATTGCTCATCTTTGGACTTATCTTTGCGATTGCCTTGTTGGTTGGGAAGTAGCAGTTCAGTGCTTGTAAGGCTACACACGTCTTATAGTATGCAAATCAGGCCTTTAATGTGTTCTTGGATGCTTGAAACTGAATTCTGGTCTACAAATGTAGAAAATAAGATAACTCTTTTTTCTGTTAAAGGAGGAAAGCTGCTTCTGAATAAGCTGAAAGTCTTATGAATGATGGTTTGTACTGATAAGGGCAACTATTGGGGTTGTGCTTCTTCCTGCTATCTTTTTTCGTTCTCTTTTTGGTCAGTTCAATTTTCTTTTTATATATAATGGTGGTGCCTGGGCCAGTTTGTGCTCACTTCGACTATTTCACAGGGTTGTATTGCAGTCGGTTCATGTGCATCATCACTAAAGAGTATAATATTCTATTAGTCTGTTTGTGTTCCGCCATTGCAAGAAGTATCTCTCGGGGGAACTGCAATTTGATGCAGTTCGTTCATGAGCATCACTGCTAGACATTAGAAACTATAGTGGTTTTTTGCTGTTTGCGTTCTGCAAATGCTAGTAGAGTCAGCAGCAAACTTTCACCTTCGTGTAATATGATCATTTCACCTTCCTATGACATGCTTGAATTCAACTTAATTTCTGTTTTTCAGAAAAGCAAATTAAGCAGGAATTACTCATTAACCGACAACGCTGTTGACATTGAGGGGAAGGATATGCATTTGTCCAAATCCAATGCCTTTGCATGTTAGATAATGTCAAACATAAAGCATTGTATATGAACGGGAGTCCAAAGGTAGCACTGTTAGTTTCACCTTCTTCGGGAAACAGCAGGTAGAGGTAAGTCCTCCTCTCTTTTTGGGACTTCACTGGGTTTTTTGTTGTGTTGCCCCTGGCACTGTTAAGGAAGAAGACGGAGATAAAATAATAGTGAGAGGGGTGTGTTTCTGATGTATATTTTAATTTTGGTTTACAGATGTGGATGGCGCTTAACTCCGTCCTTTGCTGATGAGGATGAAAAGGTCTTTTCTGTAGCAAATAGCAAGATCTGGTGTCAAAGGAAGGCGTTCAAGGATCAAAGCTCAATCAAATTGTTTATTTTATTTCTCGCCTTGTAATTTTCATTTGCTTTCGTCTACCTACTACCGTCACTGAAAGAGAGAACGTTTATATGAAATTTGGTGTATGTTTGATGTTTTACTCGACGTGTAACTACGTGTATTACCATAATGTACTTTTATTACATACGAATATGAATCTATTTCTGTTTTCAGGATTTCTTAATTGACGATTTTATAGTCGGAGCTTGGACTTAAACTTGTTCTTTTAGCCAAACGATGACAATTGTTGCGAGAGCTCTTCTACAATATTACTAGGGGCATAATTTCAACAAATATTGACATCGTATGATATTGATACCCTTGTAGTTGTCATTAGAAAGTAATGAAACTCTCAAAATTGAAAACATCATCTAATAAGAAAATGAACCACATCTATTTATATTAAAACAGAGACAAACATTTTGTATAAAATAGTTTTCTTTAATTTATTAAATCCGATAATCAAACTTCACATCAACAGAAAAGAAAGGGGAAGAAAATAATAATTCATCCGTCCCCATTTTAGGATCCACATCTAAGAATGATTTTGAACTCCAAGTCGGTAAGTAAAGCAGGTGAACACAATATCCGCAGATTACTTTTTCTGCAAGCATCTTATCCAAAGTTTGATTATGCTTTTAATTATTTAATTAGATGTCATATTAAATTTTTTTATTTGATTAATTAATTATCCTATTTATAGGTCAAACATTCACTTCATTTCCTTGCAAGGCTCTCACTTATTGAGAGAGTTCTGTGGAACTGTAGTAGACTTAGACTCATCAAAACCCTGGTGATCTCTTCAATACTTTTACAATTTCCCAAAAATTATCGACGAGATGATACTACCAGTGTTTAAGCTAGGGACACTTGCCCTAAAATCATTCTGTAAACCCATCGGCAATCGCATAAAGAAAGAGGCTGGCTACCACCCCAGGTTCCGTACTTTCATCATCCGCATTGCCCAGGTCACCTTCCCTTTAAACCCTAATAAAAAAAAATCCTGAAAAACACACATAAAAAAAGGTGCGCGGGTTCGGAGAAGGCCCGATCAATTGTACAGTCTTAAGGCATGAAAGCAAACTTTACCAGTTACTTTAATTGAAAAACACACTTAAATTTTTTATTTTGTTTTAATTTTATACATGAGCGGTCAAGTGTGAGTTTTACTATTTAGCAAAACATACGTAAATAATTAATTATTTAAGTTTCATACCTAAATTTTTAGATGTGATGTTTTACTAAATAGTTGGTATAATTCAGTAAACTCATACACTGAAATTCATATTTTTGGTGTGTTTTTTACCATTAAATGTTTTTCTCGTGGGAAATTGCTTACCTATTTGTTGTACCCTGTGGTGGAAATCGTACTAGCTAAGTTATTTGACTACCTAAAGTTTTGTCGTGAAGGGTCGGCTTTCCAGCTTGTAATCCCCTTTTCCTATCCATAAATTTAAAAAAATAAAACTTGTATCAGTGGTAAATTCTGATGATATGGAATAAATATGGCTTTATTGTGATATAAAAAGAGATGGATTTGGGCACCCAGGGTGTGGCCTAGTGGTGAATGAAGTGGGTGAAAATGATGAAGAGGTCTTAGGTTCAAGTTTAAATTTTAGTAGAAACAAAAAAATACTAGGTGATATCTTCCCATATGTCCGAACATTGATGGATAAATTTACTTGATACTTGTTGCTGGTGGGAAGTGAGGGGTATCCGTGGAGGTAGTTGAGGTGCTCGTTAGCTGGCTGCGCATAAGCTGGCTGGGACGCTATGGTTATCAAAAAGTAAATAAATAATGTCTAGAAGAGGAGGGTTTCTTACAAGTTGGAAGATGAGGAGTTAAAGTGGCAAAGGTTATTCATTCTTGCAGGCTAAACTTACAGTTGTGCTGGGGCAGAGCTACATTCCGGAAGAAATATAAACCAATTATTGCTACTACCTTACTTGAACGACTCTTGTTCACAGTGTACGTCAATGCATTTAAATTAACGTAGCTTATTGACATCATAAACTTCTTAAGCTCAAAATTGATTTTGTCCATGGCACTTAATGTGATTCAATCTTGCATTATCTTTCTGAGTGTGTCGTCTAAGTTGTAATTATCCTTCACTTGGAAATTGGAACTGAAGATAATCAGAATTGAATTTAATGGAACTCATATTTGATTTCTTTCTTCTGTCTTTTCCGCTGGCAAACCATAGATTGTCAACTAAATTGCAAAGACGTATATATGGTCATGCAACTGATGTGGCAATTCGCCGCCCATTAAATGAAGATAAGGCCGCTCAAGCTGCTGCTGATCTCGTAGGTGAACTCTTTGTGTTCTCGGTAATGTTTTATCTAGGTCCTTTATTTGTTCTATTACACAGATATTCCATATCGAAATTTAATTCTCATTTTGGATAAAAATTGTATCATCTTGGTGATGTTTCTCTAAATGTTGATTTGTTTATTTATGAGGACACCCTTGTTTATGTCCTATTCCACTTGTGATAGAGCTCACGATTCTATTTCATATGTTGATAGACATAGCCAGAAGATCATTAATCCCAAACTTAGTCTGATTTTCTAGATGCAATGAGAAGGCATGGCATGTTATGCTTCAGTATAGGGGTTTGTTGTCAACCAAGCTGCTAGTTTCTAAAAGTGAAATCTGAATACTGAAGTCTGTCTGAAATTAGTTTCACTAAATAATCTAAATGACTTAATTCAAAAGTACTTCAGTACTAGTTTGTGGTACTGCCTAGTTGCCTACTTTATGTATGTGCACTAATATGTAAAAGACATTAACTTTATGTATCTAATGTGGTTATGTTATTGGTAGTATATGTGTTTCAATTAGGTTGAAGACGTTGATGGCCCATTAAAACTTCCGAAAAAAAATTCATTTAGACACCTCTTAGAAGGGATAGACCTGTCGAACACCCGATCTTGGCTCAAAATGTGCCTATCGTGTATTCTCAAAATCCATGTATCTAAGTTGTGGCAATAGGAGCGTGATTTGGTGATATGACAATTTGATCACTTTTTATAGATGAACAATTTCTTCCGCTTCTGAATCCCAAATAATTTGATTAGGGGTCAGTACATAAACAAATATTGCTTACATGGCAGTGTATGTGAGAGCAAAATTTTGAGCGCGGTCAGGTTAGCTTGGAAGCACATTAACTATTTGCCAGGTTCCAACATCTTTTTACCCATACATGTAAGGAGTGACTCTGATCACTGATGGTATGGCTGATAAGAAGTAATTGCCTACTTTTGCAACTGATGGGATCTGAACCTTTCGGTCTTAATTCCACCTTCATTGTCCCCTAGGCCACAGCGGGGTACTCATCTGATCCACTGTTTTTCTGCACAAAGTAATAGGATGACCTCACATGTTTCTTAACAGATATTAAGTTGTTCATATTTCGGCTATCGCAATAGTTTTTCCGAATGAAAAATAAATAAACAAATTGTGACAAAGGAAGTGATGTTTAAATATATTAATATGCTGCTTTTTGAATATGAATTTATCATAACTAGTATCGATATCTAATGTTAGAAACTTTTATTTCCAGTGGCAATGCTTGAGTTTGAAAGCATTTGAAGTGGTATTAGATGATTTTATGTTTCTGTTTTCAAACTTATCTA
>JBDJHY010000102.1:14705314-14716157 GCA_039654485.1 Withania somnifera | reverse complement strand
TTGTTTGCTTTCATAGGCAATGAAACAGCAAGATGAAGAGCTGAGTAGAGAGATTGAGTTCCTCCCATGTAAAACTAATTCATAATTCGTTTGCTTTCATAGGCAATGAAACAGCGAGATGAAGAGCTGAGTAGGGAGATTGAGTTCATCAAGAACAGAATTGATGAACTGGAGCAACAAGTCAAAACACGAAGGTTTAGTAGTATTTTTAGCACTGGTCATGCAGAAAGTACTAAGGATAAAGTAAAAGCTGGTTGATCCTCCGCTAGTGTTGCGCTAACATGCACATTGTAAGTACCCTCTACAGTTGAGCAACTTAACAAGTTGATGTCTGTTTTTCTCTACTTCTTATTTGTACTATTTTCACTTTTTATTGATCTTTTTTTTTTTTGGAAGAAATTGCAGTATTTTCTGGAAGTAAAGAAACTTAAAGCAACTCTGACAAAAGGGTGATGTTCAAGACATGTAAGTTTGACAGGTCGAAGCCATCAGAATACTACTAACCAAAATGGATATCCATGGTTTGCAGCCTTTGGTCTATGAATAAAGGCAACATATCATATTGTAACCGAATTGCATATTTGGAGAATTTTGCACCTAGCCGTTGAGGCAGTATTGATGACAATTTTACTTTTTCTGGTTTTCAGTAATAAGAATTGTTATTAAGAGTTCAGGTGTCTCCAATTTGTTAAATGGTGCTTCATAGTGCTTTATCCTGGGGATTTCTTGAGATGATGATGGTGTTTTACCTCTCTTAATATAAGAGAACTATGAATGCCTATGTTTATTGGATCCTCCAAACTGTTGTTACCCTTGTGTCAGATCCTAAAAAATGCGTAACTTTTGAAGAATTTGACACCCGACAGTATTTTTGAAGAATCCGAGCAACATAGATGAGTCTGATTTTTCTCTGTTGTGATTGCTTCTAAATGATACTCTCCACTCTGACCTCCATCGTAGAACCTATGGCCTCCTGCCTTCTCAATAGATGAATTTTATGGTTAACCCTAGAGGTGGCCTTAACAGCTTGCTCTACTTGTTCTGCCACTGCTGTTCAGAGAAATGTTTTACTTAGCTTATTGGTAGTATAACCAATACAAAGAAGGATGTGTATTTTCTGCTACTTGACAGCTAGAATCCTACAGCTTGTACAAGGGTGAAGGATACAAAGCAACGTAAAGTACAAAGTGCTACTCAAATTTTACTATAATTTCCTTCAGCATTTTGCATGTTCAGCTTTTGTATTGTTTATTACGTGAACTTGGCAGTTAAGCTAGCTTCTATGTAAAGCCATGAACGTTACTACCGACTCGTCTCATGAAGAGATTCAACCACCTTTTGGCCTTAAGCAGTCCGACATCGACACCTTGATTGAGATTGTGGACAGATTAGATGCGCTCAGTGGTCCTTTGCAATTGTCTCTTAGCAGACTATCCCTGGTTTACCCACTTGTTTCTTATGCCAATCAGCGACTGTCAGTAGATATTGATGAAATCGATTTCAAATGCTGCTCATCCACAAAATCAAATAATTAAACATAAATGTTGAATGATAGATGCTATATAATATCATTAAGAAAAATATATGAATGATTTCATCAATTTAGTGGAATGGTTGTAGTACCAAGCGGGACAATATCATGTCTCACTTCAATCTTTGCAATCAAAATATACCCTCTATCCAAGAGATCCATAAGAAGCTATACTACAATCATACACTAAGCTAAGACAAATATAGCAACAAGGATAAAGAATGCTGACGAACTCAAGGAAAGGGGGAACGGGTGCAAGCTCAAATCCAAATTTGAGCACCAGTAAACTAGAGTTCTCACGGCTAACTATTCATGCAGTCAATTTCTTGTACAGAATAGAAGTACCATTACCATATGAAAATTTGAACTCAAAAAGTTGGAAGAGAAACATCTTCCAACATCAAGGATGAGTCCTTGTTTTAAGAACAGCACCCAACTTTCTTTACTGCTGAAACATCATCCTTGCCTCCAACATTAATGGTCTCTCCCTTGGGCAATGCTGCCGGGTCATCTCCTGCTTCAAGAGCTTTTTTGCTCACGACACGGTATATTTGCGTGAGCACTTCTGTGAAGGCATTTTCCACATTCATGGATTCCAGAGCCGATGTTTCCATGAAAAAAGTACTCTCCTTCTCAGCAAATGCCTTGGCATCCTCAGTGGAAACAGCTCGTAAGTGACGCAAATCTGCCTTATTTCCCACAAGCATTATCACAATGTTTGAGTCAGTATGATCTCTGAGCTCCTTCAACCATCTCTCCACATTCTCGAAAGTCACATGACGAGTGACATCATAAACCAGCAATGCACCAACAGCTCCTCGATAATAAGCACTTGTGATTGCTCGATATCTTCAAGAAAGACCACATCAGTTGAGATTACAATTATGATATGATACATGAAATCATAACATTCCATATTGGAAATGAGAATATTATACCACGTAAAGAAGATTACTACACAATATATGGGTCTACTGGACATAAAGAAGTCCAGATATAAGTCAGCCAAAGCACGATATCTTATTTTTTATTTTTTTTACTTACATCTCGTATCAACGAGTTTAAAATGTAGAATTCTATATACATAAGAGATTAAAATGTAGAATTCTGTAGACATAAGAGACTAGAAACAAACAGATGGCTCAGGGAAATAAGAGCAGCAGTATCTCCCCAGCATACAGCATGTAACGCACGAATTATCAATACTAGGTGCCAAAAATTAGAGTATCTCAAATATAACATGGGTTACTTATAAATTAGCAACAGTAATTATTAATGTTGCTTATCGCACATTCTCCATACAAACCAAACAGCAAAAACAAACACAAATAAGTAGGTGTTTATAACATAAACATCATAAGCTCATTCTATAGAAAAATAAGTTATTCAAGGCTAGAAAAGGTAAAACAATAACTAGGAGAAATAAGGCATAAGAAGACTGTTTATTAATAGATTAAAATCATTCATCACAAGATCACAAGCCTATTGCATTTCAGACTTGAAATTGGACGACTAATGGGGAAAAACAATTCTAGAATCATTTCTAGCCTAATGAACCACATCTCAGAAAACAAAATTTGTCAATTAGATTCAAATAATCAGTCTAAATGCTTTTGGAGACTGACCACCGTTGGAGTAGAACAAAGGTTATTCTTCAACTCTTGGTGCCCCAACCATTCTTTAGTCCGAAAGAAAGCACATGTATTTGAAAAATGGGGGGCATAAAATTTGACAAGTACAAAATGAGATACATGCCGAAAAGGCCAGTTAAAGAACATGAAATTGAAGAAGTGTTGGCACCCACATTGAATATGGCACATTTTAAGTCGTGCGGTCACCCATGACTAGCGTTAGATATAGCAGTTGGGAGGCGCATTAACAGCCGCAACCTGCCTATTTATTCCCCAGCCCCACAAAAAAAAAAAAAAAAACCAAAAGCTCAAACTTAACAAAGTTTCTCTGCATAATTCTTGAAAAATCTGGATAACCTTGCCCAACCTTCATTTCTTTGTTTTGCCTCAACACACTACTTTTTAAGGTTTGTTTTAAATGTTGAATGTTTATTATTTTGTTTGGGAGGCGCATTAACAGCCGCGACCTGCCTATTTATTCCCCAGCCCCCACAAAAAAAACCAAAAGCTCAAACTTAACAAAATTTCTCTGCATAATTCTTGAAAAATCTGGATAACCTTGCCCAACTTCATTTCTTTGTTTTGCCTCAACACACTACTTTTTAAGGTCTGTTTTAAATGTTGAATGTTTATTATTTTTGTTTTACAATCATAATATAGCAAGTATTGTTTTAAAATTACTTTGATTGTCTATTGTAATTGTTATAACATAAGATAATATGAAAATAATTAACAAACTCGAGAGAACTTTTTTTTTAATTACTTTTCTCGTATATCTCTCTCTATATAATAGTGAAAGTAGCTATTTATACGCCCAAATATACGAGGACATAAAGCAGGTTGCGGGACACTTTTCTTGGGCACAAAGTTGTACATTTACCCGGACACCAAGGATGTTTCATGGATATTCATTTTACCACACTTCCCCTTGGATGTCTATGTAGTAAAAGGAAGAAATATACATAGTTGTTCTCCCTTATGAATTCCATCCATATTATCTTTTATTTTTGTAACATGATATAAGCACGAGACTCTTCCATCTCAAGCAAATATTTTAGAAGTATTAAAGATAAGACCTTTAAGAAAGCACCTTTATTTTCTTAATTAATATCAAATCTTTCTAAACTTGAATTTCCTGCTCTGGATATGGGGCAAAAGCTATATACGTTAAGCACTAGATGCCGAAATTAATCTTGATGCAATGAGTCTGGCAGACATCATCAAAGAAAAAAATCAAGCATCAATTCATGACTGTGCCAAGGCAGTGATATTTCTCTCTCTAACCTTGATGAGGGCTTAAAAATACAATCTCACTATTAAAGATTCTTTTGCTCAAATCTAGTAGCATTAGCAAGATACATAAGTCCACTCACTGCACCGAAATATGACACTTCAGGACCAAGAAGCTCTAAATTTTCTTCTTAAGATCGCGGACCTTAACTCACTTCAAGTGATCGAACAATCACTGAGTACTTATGAATGTGTTTTGTTTTATCTATGAAAAATCATTTCAGAATCTTCTCGGTATAGACAAATTGATGGATGAAAGACCATGTCTTACTAAATGTTCAATTTGCAAACTAAGAAATTTTTTTATCATTCCTAATCTTTCATCTCAAATTCTTTCTTTAGACACTTAAGTGCTTTTTGAACCTCATTAGGTAGTCATATCTATCTTTTAAATTACTCCACAACACATGAGGATCTTTAATAGTGAAATATTGCATTTTAAGCTCCTCATCGAGGAGATATCAGAGAAATATCATTATCTTATCACATTCTTGAGCTGATGTCTAATTTTTGTTTGATGAGTTCTACAAAACTCATTGCACCAAGATGAATTTTGACATCCAATATCCAACATAGATAGCTTTTGCTTGATATGTCCACGACAAGAAATTCAAGTTCAGAAAGATTCAATATCAATTAAGAAAAGAAAGGTCTTACCTTTAATACTTTTAAAGGATTTTTTTTTAAAGGATTTGCTTGAAATGACAGAGTTGCATACTGATAACATGTTATGTTATCAAATAATAGATAATATGAAAATAATTAACAAAAATAAGAAAGCAAAACAACAATTAATACTTTTTCTTCCACTGCAATTTTTCTTATACACAGACATCCAAGGGAGAGTGTTGTAAAATGAATAGATATTCACCTAACGCTTGGTGTCAAAGAAAATGAACAATTTTGAGCCCAAGAAAAGGGGCCCCACAATATGCTTTATGCCCAAGTATATTTGGACTTGTAAATAGCTACTTTCATTGTATATCGAGATATACAAGAAAAGTAAAAAAAAAAATTCTCTATTACTTCATTAGTTACTTCCATATTATCTTTGATTTATAGCAACAATATATTTAAATTAGATCATCATATATATATATTATATATATATACACATAGACATATATTGTTTTGCTTTACCATTAAAATATAGCATGGATTTTTTCATATTATTTTGGTTGTACATCTTTTTCTAATTTAGATTATTTTATATACCGCTCAGAATATAAAAGTAATAATGCACATAGCTAGAAATTTGTGCAATTTATGAGAAGCTAATTTAATTTATGCGATTGTTGGTAATTTAATTTAAATCTCACTTTAAATTTAGTGGAGATTTGTGCTACTTTAAATTTATCTTAAAAGAAAAGTATTATAAATAATATAATATATCTGTTTAAAATGAGAAATATTATAAATAATTTAATATTGGCAATACTTCATAAACAATAACAAGAAAAAATAATAATATTAATAATAATTTGGCAATAATGCTTTAAATTTAGATTAGGAAAAATAAAATTAACCAGCGTCATTTTCCCAAATGTCACTAACAATATAATATTTCATCAAATAGTTTTGACTTTTTTTTAATAAGATTAGAAGTAAGACAAATCAAACTATATATTAGAAATTCAACTGATAGTTTGAATTTTCTAACTTCTATTCTTATTTTTTTGTATTACTTCATGTCTTACCTATTCGAAATTTATTATTTCTTTTGTGTATAGACCCCCCACAGGTAAATATACGTCCTGGTCCAGTGGATTACGATGTATAAACCTTATAGGCCAAACGCAAGTCCCAAACTTAAGGAGTGAGGAAAACTGTTTATGTGCTCGCCGAGCTAATAAGGAATTTTGGCAAGACATTAAGCATCGTCCCACCACATTCTCAAGTATTTAGTACTACATGGTCTTAAGGGAGTTGTAGAGGTAGGAACAGTAACAGCAAAAGACACATACTCCTCACATGTGTACTTGTGAGGCCAGCATTACCTTGCAGTATGTCGAGCTTATGTCTTGCATTGTTAGAGATGAACTTTATATTTCAAGGCGCCGCCAGAGATTTAGTGATCATAGCCTGGCAACAGATCATCTACGACCTTACGAGGTGGATGACAAATGCAAAATACTTTTCTTGTGTTAGCAGGATAAAGGCAACTGATATAGTTCAATACATGAACAGTTCGACTGAAATTACAGATGATTCAACAGATGATATTGTGCAGAAGAGATTCGCGGTGGGATGGTTTTTTCCCAAATAAGTCTGGATGTGAACTCTCTTTAGACTATCTACTCGACATGCGGGACTAAAATGCAATTTCGACATGGGCTTTGAGAGCAGCAGCAAGACAATTTTGTTAAATTGATTTTACTTTCAGCATTTACTTATGTTAAATTCTTTGTTGTATTAATCATACAATTTCAGGTCTTATGGTGTCACCTACCATGCATCCGAATCCATTTGATTCATGTATCCTTGTAGGGGAAGATGGTCATCGCAACAACACATATAGGTCAATGGCAAACCAATCATCACAATGAGCACATAGGACAATGGCACAACACACTGATGTGTCTCCGGTACAATGGTGAATCTTTTAACTATATAAGTAATATTCACTGCATCAATGCATACGTCATTATCTGTTTTTTTTTTTTTTTTTTGCATTTCTTTTTACCCCTTCCTGAAATCTTTCACATTTTTACTCTCTTGGTGACTCAAACCACAACTTAGGGGTTGAAAGTGGAGAGTGTTTATCATCCGAACAACATCCTGTTGTTTTTATGTCATTACATTCTCAACGCTACTATAAACAAAGTCGAACACACGCCACTTGATCATGCTATCGTTGTTATTTTCAAAAGATGGCAACAAGAGACACACCATCTATTTGAGCTCTGGGGAGGCCACAAATACGTTACAGGACGCTTATATGGGCTGCAAATCGATGGTTTACCTGAGACGGACAAACCTTACTCAATCCTATAGAGTAGCAGGTATGTATGGTAGATTTTCTAGGTTGGGCACTACTAGAGTTCAATCAAGAATTTCATGGCGACAAATTGCTAATGAAATCTTTAACTGGTCACGATATATCACTTCCTCTAATTACTGATGCAACTCCAGATTTGTTGTTCAACAGCATACATGCCTGTACATGTTTTGGATCCATATATATTAAGTAACAAGGTCAAGTTGATGTATCTAAATTTGCTAGCGGTTTTGTTTAGAGTTCATTGATATGATGATCTGCATCCACACTCGCAATACTATACAAATATCTTTGTTACGCGTAGCAAAGAGGGTTTAGAGGAGTTGGTGGGTTTTTTCCTTTTCTTCAAGTAAGGTAATTTAATTGTTTTACTTAAAATAACGTGTTCTTGAATTTTAGAATATTCATTGAAGGTGCATTACAATGGATGAGCCTTTCTCATATTTTAGAACATGAATTGAAGGTTCATCGTTCGTAAGGCACCCTTCCGTGTAAACACACTTCACAGACGTAAAATTTACACACTATTTGTTGCTCAAGACACCATTTCGATAAAAATTTCCCGTATCAGCAATCTGATGATACCATACAAAGTCTACACATTTTTTTATCCCCACCCTAAGAGGATCAACTGTATTCCCACTTATTCTCCACATGGCTCCGACTTACCAACTGGTGATAGAGGTGCTCTATAACCAGAGCGAGCCTCACTCATCCTCCATTATCTATGATTCAGCTTACAAAGAGCAACTCATCCGTAGTACTATATGTAATTACCAAGGAGTTAATCAACCACACTGATAGCCATGGCCGCCACAAGCATGGAGCCGTCAGTATACTCACGTCCATTTGCCTTTGACTCGACCTCCATATATATACGTAGTTAAAGTTTTCAAAAAAAAAAAAAGAAGCACAAATTCACACTAAGTTATCACAAATTATCACAGATTAACTAACTAAACTACTGGATCTGCATCTGTCAATTACGATCTTATACTTGCACTATGAGCAAACTTCAGATCTAACTTAGCAGAAAATGATAATCAGCAAAGCTACTAAGTAAAGAGCAACACATTCCAGATCTCACCTGTCCAAACACTTTTCCAAGTCAACTAGTAACATATATCATACACACAAAAATAATGACAATTGTAACAAGATCGAGAAAGAGCAGCATATATACCGTTCCTGACCGGCAGTATCCCAAATCTGAGCTTTAACAACCTTATCCTCAACGTGGATACTGCGAGTAGCAAACTCAACTCCGATAGTGGACTTAGACTCGAGGCTAAACTCATTGCGACTGAATCTAGAGAGAAGGTTAGATTTTCCGACACCGGAATCACCGATGAGAACCACTTTGAACAAGTAATCGTAATCGTCTTCGGCTCTGTATGCCCCCATTTATTTTTAGAGAGGAACTTTGAGGGGCGGTGGGGGCACAGAGTACGATGAGTTTTGAAGAAGAAATAAGAGAGAGGGTGACCAATCTTAAGGGGGGGCACCGGTTTTATAAGAGAGAGAGAAAGAGAGGGAGAGAGATTCAAAAGCATTTTAATTTTTAAGTAGTGCTATTCAACTTTTAAATTTCTTTTTCTTAAACCCCCTCCTTAAGTCTCTGACCTTAATTGTACTCTACATTTTTTATTTATTTTTTAAATTGTACTCTGCATTTTAAATACACATTTTTGAATATTACAGTTTTTTATGGGGGTTAATAATACTCTTATTATTATTTATCCGCGTGAAAATAATATTATTAGTAGTATCTTCTAATGAACCGAAAAGAGAAGGAAAAAAAAGTTACTTTTGTTTTTTCAAATTACTTAGAAGAAGAAAGTATTTTTGGCTCCCAAGGGCTTTGTCAATCAGGCTCCTAGTAACCAACAAGTGTTAGTGGTGAAATAGTTAAGGATTTTTTTATTTTTAATCAAAAAATTTAGGATTAAGTTATCTTGGGTACGAAATCATCTTTGTTAAGAAGCATTTTATCTAATTGATTTTAATACAAACACCTTGTATTAAAGAAAACGGCTCTAGTATAGTATCTATGCGCTAATTGAATTCTTGGATATTAAAAGAGCAAACCTTGTTTCAGATTTTAGTTAGAGGTGGATCCAAAGTATTTGAGTATGTTTATAACATTTGAATAGTTTTTATTTAAACTTGTATGTGTATTAAAGTATTTGATTATAAATATAATAATTATTATTAAATTAATATAAAAACATAAACTTTAAATTTCTAATTTCTAACTCAAATAAGCTTAAATAGGTTCAGAGTAAATGAATCTCGATCAATATTTATTTGAACACGGATATACTCTGACTACAATATGGCAACTAATGAGTAATTTAAACTAAACTAAAAGGGTCAATGAATAGCACATATTGCATTTTATATAGAGTATATTTGATACGGAAAAATATTTTTTAATTTTTTTACGGGAGAAAAGTTATCGTCTAGTGAACCAAAAATATACAAAACAAGGAGAAATATTTTTTTAAAATTACCTTTTTTCGTAGTATCTAGCATGTGATGAACAATAATTTCTGACCAAACTTTATATGTGTATTAAAATATTAAAATATAAATTTAACTATTAATATTAATATAAATCATTATATTATAAATTTTAAATTCAAAATCGTGCTATTTTAAATTAAATAATGCAAAAATAATATATTTTCGAAGAATTGATTGAGTTATTAACATGTAACATTCTTATTATTTGCGCAAAAGGAATGGTATCCTAGGCTTATGCTATCGTTGTCCGTACTTTTTCCTTTCTTTTGTTCTCCTGACACGACCAAACAAGCCGACATTGATGATAGGTTGAGATTGCCCCCAACCACACTTTGGAGGATAAATGGAAACCCACGCTAGTATGCCGGGCGTATACTCGAATTGTTTGGTAACAACCATCCCAACCGTTCAATCAACCCCTTCGGGAAAGTAACTTTCCTTCTTTTGCCCTCACTTAACCCAACACCTTACGACACGAGCTGACGACAGTTATGCACTACCTGTGTCTGCGTTCCCAGACCTAGCAATAAACGATGAATACTAGGTGTTGTGTGTATCAACCCGTGCACTGTTGTAGCTAACGCGTTAAGTATCCCACTTGGAGAGTACGTTCACAAGAATGAAACTCAAAGGATTGACGGGGGCCCGCACAAGATGTGGAGCATGTTCGACTTAATACTCTTGTGTGTATCCTTTGGACATTAATGACGCCTTCAACCCCTCAACTGGTCCATCAGCTTTTTGTTGACTTTATAGACTAACTTCATATCAATCCATCTCCATAGGAGACAATATGAGCAAAAGACAGGAATTCCTAAATCCCGCAGAAAAGAACTCACTTCGGGGGAGTGACGGGGTATTCAAAAA
>JBDJHY010000102.1:14682704-14697086 GCA_039654485.1 Withania somnifera | reverse complement strand
TCAATATGTAAATACGTATATATGCTGGGATGTCTGCATAGACGTGTATGTCTAGTTCCAATAAGCTTTAGTCTAAAGAACACTCTGTGATAAGAAATAATTTTCCGCTCCTTTTTGCTATATGCTCTATCTCTCCTGAATTACTGAGTAATCATAACAAAATTACCAAGTCACAAGTTAACAGTACAAAGTAAGACTAGGCAGGCTTATCAAGATGTGATTCCTAGCTAACTAGTCTAGAATGAGAACAAAGAAGCTCGCATGACTTTAGGTGGGGAGACAGAGAGCTCAAATCCTTCGCGTCTCATGTTCTCAATTAAGATGCCTATTATGAACAAGAAAAAACAGAAGAAAGTGTTACCATATGTAAAATTATAGAGAGATGTTGCACCAAACAACTCACCTAATTGAAGTTCACCTCTACCCTGCACTTCATATGATTCCGACGTACTAGGGAGAACATTTATGGCAAGATTTGTTTCTGATTCAGCTAGAAGCCGGTCACCAATTTTCCCTCCAGTCAACTATAAAAAGTACAAAATGTTTTAGACAGCATCGAAAGAAAGAAACTGTAGTTTCACCAAACCCACTTCCCCAGGCAGCTAAAAATAAGAAACTGTAGTTTCACCAAACCCACTTCCCCAGGCAGTCAAAACAGGCTCATCTCTCTTCCTCATTCAGGTTCATAACTGACCAATCTCTGCTCAGAAATTCAATAACTTCTTGATCTAATCAACACTAATTCCAAAATGCTATATCTCAAAAATGGTAGTAGTCCTAGAAGGGAATGCTTATTTGATAACAAGTTGAAACCTTTGAGTTTAATACTTCTCCCACATATTTTGATAACCTACATGAGTTTAAAACTTCCCTAACATATATCAAATAAAAAGCCAATTGGGACATTTGAAATGATGAAATGCGGATACATATAGCCGACCTCAACTAATTTGGGACTGAAGCATAGCTGTTTTTGGACATTTAAAAGCCCATCGATTACTCTACGCACAAAACCACCCTATCCTATATATCTTTATTCTCCATTCCCAATTGTATGCTTCATCTTTTCCAGAAAAAGTTTAAAAAGCAGTAATATAATAACCCTTCAATAACAATAAACATTCAATTCCGTTTATGCTAAAGTAAGGAAGAAAGAAATAATATCAACGGAACAATGGCAGTCTTTGTTGTAGTTAAACATACAATTACAGTAAGTTATAGGAGAAATCAATGAACCAATGTTGGCAAATGGACAATCAAATTTTAAAAAGACCATTAGATGCTTTAACACAAAGATAATGCATGAGTTGGGTGTCTCTATCGGAGACATTCTCACAAAATTACAGGGGCAAAAGACTATTATGACCCTCCACAGATTTTGCAGCTGGAAAGCAGATGCAGCTAGAAACAAAGATCAGACAAATAGCAAATGAGAGGGAAAATTATATACTTACATGAATACCATCAGAACCAGCCAAGGGAGAATCATTGACACCGAAAGTCATGGAGATGGTAGGGGGATCAAGCACAACTGTGGGCAATGCTGTCATAACCTATCAAGATTCAGAGATGAAACAGGAAAGACAAACAGGAAAATATAATTAAACAAGTACTAAAATATATCAGCTAATGAACTTAATAAAGACTAGTAGAATTTAGGAAAGGAAGTAAAACAGTGGTAACCTATTAACTTAGATATCAACTATTGCTTGGTATTACTCAATCAATTGACTAAAACGTACATTAAATTACACCTTGTCAGTGGTAGCTTATTAGACTCCCACAATCAGGGATATCCCAATACTTTGATTTTAAGGATGTACAACTTAAGGAATAAAACCATGAAACCTGGTCCATTTAATAATTATTACTTAAACCATTACACTGCACTTAAAAAACATCCCACTACAATTAATTTAACACAGAAATTAAAGATAAAACAGCTTTAAAATATCACTTTAGACAGTATAAGTTGGTCCCAAGGCATGAACAGGTTGGTTTCCACATTCAAAGCACAACGCTAACAATGTTTATTTTGGAGCAATCATGACTCCAATTTCTACAGAGGTTATATAATTTCACGTTAGGAACTCTTGCATATGCTAATGAAGTGTAATTTCCTAATGTACACGAATTTCCCTTAATTCATGTGAAACTATCTTACATAGTAATGCCAGCCAAATTTCCACCCACAGAATGACGAGATTCCCAGATCAAGAAGAGTAATAGAACAAAAACAAGATTTTGAAATAATTAGAATTGAGTTGGATCGCTAAGTGAAGAAGAAGTTATGTACCTCTGCATTCGCAACTGTGTGTCCAATTGTCGGACTTGACAAACCTGCCATGGACACTATGTCACCTGCACCAGCACTATCAACTGGATCTGCTCTCATACCCTTCTTTTTCATCAGCTTTACAATATATAAAAGTTTGACCAGTAAATAAGAAAGGAACAGAAGTGAAATTTAAGTGACAATTTCAAAGCACGGCAGCAGCTCAGGCTTAGTATTCCAACAGTAAGTAAATAAATAAAGAAATAACAAATCCTGAATATAGTCCCAAATATTCACGCTTAAAAACTAATTGTTCCTCTGAAATAGATTAACACAAGCTTGATTAGAAAGGACCAAGGTTAAATTTAAAATTCATAGAAAATATAAAATATATGGAGTTTGTCTCTATGTATGGATAAAGAGATCCAAGCGACAGACTGGAAGAAAGGAACTTAGAATTTTTGTGAAAGTAATTTGCTAGAACCTGAAGCACCAAGATTTGCGAAAAGATCAAATACAAGGCTCTCAATTTCATTACATCTCTCCTCGGTCACTGCATATGTATAATTGAACAGTTAAATATGAAACCACCAAAAGAACTTATGATGAGAATTCACCACAGAAATATCAATACCTGCAGGTTTGTCAACTTTATTGAGAAGAAGAATGGGCCGTAAACCATATTTTAAGGCTTTGGCAAGAACAAACTTTGTCTGTGCAAGGGGCCCTTCACCAGCATCAACGACAAGGACTGCTCCCTCAACCATCCCAACAACCCTCTCAACCTGTGCAAATTAAAGTGAAAACCTTACAATTGTCATGTCAACCAAATAACATGAGGCGACACTCAGTAAAAATTCAAACCAACTTCCAGTAAAACAATGAAATACTGCATGACGAAGTTAAATTGATGGCATTTGACAACAAGATCCACTTCTCCATTTTTTTAAGATGCCGATGGCATATAAACAATGCAGAAAGCTATTGTCAATTCCCCAGGATAAAATGGAATTCACTCCCATTCAATGGCAATATCAGATTAATGAAGAAGAACTGACAATAGAAACAATAGCAGATTGTCCAAGAAATATTTATCAAGCTTGTGAAAGAAAACTTCCTTTAAGAAATTTCTTCAAACTTCTTTTATTTAGTGCTTGGGCAGTGCTTCTCATTGAAAGCTCTTCTTGCACACACAGCACTCATAAATCTTCAAAAGCAATTACAACTATCAACTTCCACAAACTTCTTATTCAATATTTTTAGCAAAAATACTTCTCCCAAGTATTGTCCAGACAACTCCTCACGAGAACCTTTACCACAAAGAATTTCTTTTACAGCAGTCTTACTTACAATTATGTAATTAAGGTGAAGACTGAAATAACAATTTCCCTAGTGCTACTAGTAGCTGGATCATCTTTTTCTCTTCATTAAGCCTGAATGACTTCCCAAATTTTTGAAATGTTTATTATTCTTATTAACACAACACCAGTAGATCCATTTATTGGTTCTAGAGACAATCTAACACCTGGAAATAACTTCTTGCTTTTAGAGAAAGCAATTACAATGGTGATCCTATTTCAAAGCATATCAAAATTTTCTATTTTATCATATTTTCCTCAAAATTCAAATAATTTAAAAAAATCCATTACTTTCAAACTTTGCACACTTTAAACCCAAGGTAATAGTCTAATTACCAATTCTTGTGGTGATCTCTATGTGATTGATATATCTTCTCACTGTACACTAAGGAAAGAAACACAAAATGAAAAAGATTAGAAGAAACTTCACCAACAAAAATCTTCATAAAATAAATACTCACTTCACCACCAAAATCTGCGTGTCCTGGAGTGTCCGCCATGTTTAGCTCTTTGTCCTTCCACGAGATGGATGTAACCTTAAAAGTGTTAAAAGCATATCAGAGCTCACCCAGGTCTTGGTCCAGATTACTTTATTAAGGGAGATTTACTTGAATAGACATTAGCAGTGTTACCTAAGCAACCATGTTTAAACTTATATTTTGACCCAATTTGTACTCACAAAATAAATTAAAACAAAAAGAACAAGGCCCCAAAAAACACACTCATAACCTTGTCTTCAAAAACTAAAATGACATCTACAATTCGGCCCATTAGTTTAAACTTCAATCATCCCAAACTTGTGACCTGAAAATTTTCAAACATCAAAATAATCTTGGTGATTTTAAACCATGGTTAAATCTTTTTAAAGTTTTAAAACCCATATACTTTCTGCTGTAGGAATGATCAATACTTAAGCTGAAATATAATCAACTAATATTGCAGCTGAACTAAGCCATTTATGTTAGCATATACAAAGGAGACAAAAATAAAATACCACACCTTTTCATAAAGAATAAATTAAATTAATTATCAACCAATGCATCACACAGTATCTCAAGATCTAGTCTTTTCTATTTGACATGTTCAATTATGCCTATATGCTTTCAAGTATGAGATCGTCATCCAATGCGCTTCTCATCCATAAGACACTTGGAGAATCCCTGCCCAAGGAAAAGAAACACAAAAATAGATCTCCAAAGGAACATCCAATCCAAAGGGGGGAAAGACCAAAAAGTGAAGAAGAATCATGCGCTTAATTCCAGCTGCTAACTCTATATGTTCAATATGTTTCTATGACTGCCTTTGTTTCTTTTTATATAATGATATTACCTTTGTAGTTTACCAAAAAAAATAAACATTTACAGCTTTCCATTTAGGGAAACTATGTTTTCTTTGTTTCTGATTTTACCCTCTTCAAACATCATTATGCATTTGAAATGTTCAACAGCGTAAGTTCAAAATGGTGTAACCATAAGACAAAAGAGGAGCAAGAACTTGCTATAAAATTGTCAAGATAAAAGACTACCAAAAAATCTTTCCCTTTTTTATGACCATGGTGTTCGGACCAGCTTCCGTGCACCTCGACTAATTCCATGGGATACTTACCACCTCCCACCAGCAACAGGTACCAAGTAACTCTATCCATCAAGGCTAGGAGAGATGCAAAAATCACCTAGTGTTTTTTGTTTCTGCTGGTATTTGAACACAAAAATCAGTCCACTTCATTGACCACTAGGTCACACCATCTTAAGAGTATCATTTCACATTACTTCAAATTTTGATGTCGGTAAAAATGTGAAAATACTTTTTCCCTGATGTGTTAAGGTGTGCAACCAACGACATTGTAGCAGCTGTAAGTCCAGCCTTTGTTTCATATTCCCAGTGGAAGCAGGAGCTTGCTTTCACATAGTGACAAGCTCTAGGTTTTTAAGATAACCACTAACATATGTATTTTAAAACCAACATACATCTTCAGAATCACAGATAAGTTCCCAACACAACATTAACCTAAAAAGAATCAAACTAGTGGTAATCACAAAACCTCTTAATTTTAGAAGAAAAATTCAAATCAATACAAAGATTTAAGTACAAAAACTGCAAACCAATATACAGATTAAGCACCATACAAAAAATTGGGAGAAGAAAACCAACTCATCAGCTAAAACTTTCTAAGATCAAGAACATCCATATCTGGCTCAGCAATTATACCTAGCTGTAACTTTCATCATTCTACTACTAATCACATGGTAGCAGCCGTAAGTCCGGCCTTTTTTTCATCATTGCCAGTGGAAGTAGTAATTTGTACTACGCGTAGTAAGAACCATTAATATTTTGATATCCTACATCATCATATATATTTGAATACCAACATGCATCTTCAGATACTAAGTTGGGTGAACACTTCACTTTTGATGCCGCACCCGGGTCGGATTCTCCAAAAGTACACTACTTCTATAGAATCCACACACCCGTTGACATGTTCAAAGAGTCCAAGCAATATAGTTCGAAATAACAGAACAATCATGAATAGCCTAGCAGTGACTAGTGATCAAACTCAAATCGCATCTTCAAAATCATAGAGCAATTCACGGTAAGCTAAAGAATCATACTGGCGGTCCTCATGAAACCTCCAAGTCTTAGAAGGAAAACAATGAAATTAATACACTGATCAAGTACCAGGCAAAAGATGGGGAGAAGAAAACCAGCTAATCAGCTAAAACTTTCTAAGACAACATTATATATCTGGCTAAGCAAATATACATAGCTGTAAGTTTCATCACTCCACTACCAACATGATAGCAGCTGTAAGCCCGGCCTTTTTTTCAGCATTGCCAGTGGAAGTAGTACGGATTTAAAATAGTAACACTTAAATTCTGATATCCTACACCATCACGTGTATTGAGAACCAACATGCATCTTCAAAATCACAGACCAATCCTGAATACAACTAATATTGCGTAGTGATTTAACTCACAGCGTATCTTTAAAATCACAAAGCAATTCATGGTAAGCTAAAGAATCATATGGGTGGTCCTCACCAAAACCCCTTAGTTTTAGAATAGAAAAAACAGATAATATACAGATGAAGTAGCAGGCAAAAGATTGGGAAAATCATCAGCTAAAACTTTCTAACACCAATATCATCCAAATCTGGCTCAGCAAATATACCTAGCTGTAACTTCCATCACTCTACTACCAAAACCAAATCGTAGCAGCCGTAAGTCCGGCCTTGCCTTCATCATTGCCAGTAGAATTAGTAGTTCGGACTATGCATGGCAACAACCCTTACAATTGTAATATGCTACATCATCACATGTATTTAAAAATCAAAATGCATCATCAAAACCACAGAGCAATCCTGAATACCACAAGTATTACCAAAGAATGTGGCGCAATAGTGAGCAGTGAGTAGTGATTCAAACCATGCATCTTCAAAATCACAGAGCAATTCACGGTCTTAACGATAGTGACAATTCATCTGAGGTCTAGCAACTAGGATTTTTATCTTAAGATAATAAGGTGTAAGAGACAACTGGCTGACTTCAATAAAGCATGAAAGTACGTTTTCGATGAAGGAACAATAGTAAACACTTAAGGATGAGCAAATAGAGAGCTTCACAGAAAGTGGACCTTTTTCTAAGAGTTATTGCATGCTTATGCGTTTTTTTTATTCCAAAAACTCTATGCACCTAATTAATTCAATTGGTATAAGATACTATGGACCAAGTGAGCCCGACCTAATACATACAGTTGAATCCAGCTCCAATTATAACATGTATGCTACAAAAAGAGCTTCATTTACAAACTATGGAAGCTAATGAAATAGAGACCTGAATCTATGCACTATCACCTCCCCCACCCCCATAAAAAGAACGAAGCAAGCCCAACAACAAAATACTCAAACACAATAGAATTCCTTTCAACAAAAGAAACCAGTAAAACTAACATTTTTCTATTTTAATTCCAATAACACGAATTTGGATTTAACCCATGGAAATTTTCTACATAATGCATTACCTCTAGCATGAGAATTCTTATGAGGCTTACACCAACCGTAATTAGCCCCAACAAACACAAAGACTGAATTATTCAGACTCGATGATCAGATTATTATACATCCCTTTCTTTGGTCCACTCAAGATTTAAATGCAGCTATTACAGCTCTTAATAAAAGCTAACATATGTATACATTATACACACACCCCTCTGTATAAAGATGTGTCTCTCTTAATCAGAAACTTATGACAAAGGCAGCTATAGATGAACGTTGCTATAGCAAAGCTTTGACAATATCCGCATAACCAGTAGCGAATTTATAGCTAAAATGTGGGACATGTGAACCCGGGTCTCTCCGTAAAATTCAATATTTTATGTAATATATTTTAAAACTCATAGGGGTATTGCGATTATGGATACTGTAGGCGTATTATGGTTGAGGAGGCAAAGAGTGCTATTCGTAGGATGCGCGGGCAGGATGAGATTCCGGTGGATTTTTGGAAGAGTTCTAACAAGGCAGGTATGACTTGCGTGAAGTTTGGAGATGGAGTACGATGATCCCATTGTACAGGAACAAGGGCGCATACAAATTTGCAACTACTATAGGGTATCAAGTTGTTAAGTCATACGATGAAGGTATAGGAAAGGGTAGTGGAGTTGAGGTTGAGGAACATTATAACTATTTTCGAGTACCAATTCTGTTTCATGCCAAGACGCTCAACTACTAAAGCTATTATCTTGTAAGGAAATTGGTGGAGCAGTATAGGAAAAGGAAAGAAGGATTTACACATGATATTTATCGATCTAGAGAAGGCTTACGATAAAATTCTTAAAGAGATTCATTGGAGGTGCTTTTAGGCTAGAGATGTTCCTGTGGCGTACATTAGGTCAATCAAGGAGATGCACGACGAAGTTAAGACTCCTGTAAGAACAGTGGAAAGAGACTCGGACGATTTTCCTATTTTGATGGGGTTGCACCAGGGATCGACCCTTAGCCCATTTTTTATTCACCTTAGTGATGGATGGTTTAACACAGGAAATTCAAGGCGAGGTGCCTTGGTGTATGTTATTCGTGGAGGATGTACTTTTGATTGACGAAATCCGCAGAAGAGCTAATGCTAAGTTGGAGGTTTGAAAACAAATCCTTGAGTATAAAAAAATTTAGATTGAGCAGGATCAAAATGAAGTATTTGAAGTGCAACTTCAAAGAGGTGGAGCAGGAGGATAACGTGATAGTGAAGCTTGATACCCAAGCCATCCTTAAAAAAAATAGTTTTAAGTATCTTGGATCTATGATCCAAGATAATGGAGAGATTCAGGAGGATGTCTCTCATCGTATTGGTGTCACTTGGATGAGATAGAGGTTGCATCGCAATAAGAAGGTGCTTCCTAAATTTAAAGACAAGTTTTATAGAGTGGCGGTTAGACCAATTTTGTTGTATGTGGTTGAGCATTGGCCAGTCAAGAACTCCCGCATAAAAAAAAGTGAAGGTGGCGGAGACAAGGATGTTGGGATGGATGTGTAGGTTTAATAGGAGTGATAGGATTCAGAATGAGGTTATTACAGACAAGGTAGGAGTGATTTCGATAGAAGACAAAATGCGGGAGGTGAAGTTGAGATGGTTAGGACATGTGATCAGAAAGGGCACGGATGCCCCAATGTGGAGGTGTGAGAGGTTGGCTAGGGATGGGTTCAAACGATGTGTGGAGATGACCCTAGATAGGAAAGTGTGGAGAAGACATATTAGGTTAGAAGGTTAGTAGATGGAATTAGTTCTTGTTAACAGGTAGAATTGTTTTGTTTGACTTTCGTGCTAAGAGTCATAGTGCTTTGCTGGTAGTGTCTTGTTCTTGGAATTTTGGTGAGATTTTGTTGTTTTGGATAAATCGTTTATAATATTATTTTGTGGTAGCCTTGTATTTTTCTATTATATGTTGTTTTCTAATTTTCATTATGTCTTGTTCTTATATTATGTCCTCTTTTAGAAGATTCTTGTCTTGAGCCAAGAATCTTCAGAAAACTTCTCTAACTGACCTCTGAGGCAGTGTTATGGACTGCGTAATACCCTCCTCAGACCCCATTTTATGAAAAAATACTTGATATGTTGGTGGTGGTAGTGGTACGCACTCCATCCCATTTTATGTGGCATCATTTACCTTTTTAGTTATTCTCAAATAGAATATCACATTCTATAACTATAAATAATTTAACTTTCAAATTCCCCTTTCAGCCTTAATAAAATAATTTATACACAAAAATATTAAAAAAATTATTTTAGATCACAAGTCTCAAAAGTTTCCTTTTTTTCTACCCAAGATGTCAAGTCAAAAATGCCACATAAAATGGGACATTACACACATGCTCCAAGGAGGCTAAGTGTTACACTTGGTTAAATATTGAGTTATTTAACTAAAGGACTCGGTATCAACTCTTAAACTCCCACTTAATGCATTCTTTTCTTTTTTTCCATGGTGCAGACAAAATCCTAAATTGGTATCAACTCGGCGCATAACCAAGCAGATAATAGCTAAAGATATAAGGGAGTTAACAAATACCTTAGAAGCAATAGTAATCCCGCGCTCTCGTTCAAGGTCAATAGAGTCTAAAGCACGCTCATGAGGTATATCAGCTCCACACTGACGAAGCAGCCTATCCATAAGAGTCGTCTTTCCATGATCAACATGAGCTATAACCGCAACATTCCTGAGCCTTCCAGGATCCAACGCGCCGCCGGGTGCATCGGTGGCGGTAGCGGTGGCGGTAGCGGTGGCGGTAGCGGTGGCGGTGGAGAAACATCGAGCATAGGATAAAGTTTTGATATGTGAATAGTGAGACGAAGACGATGAGGAGGAGAAGGATCTTCGAGTTGTAGACCAAAGAGATTGAAGCAATGGACCAACCATTTCGAACTCGAAAGAGAGAAATGGCTTCTCTGAAGCCTCAGTTGCCAATGCTTAGGGGTTTACGGTTTAACGAAATGAGTACTCAAATAAAATTTACAAAATGATACTCCCGGGTAACAATTAACGTTTCAACTTTTGACTCACTAGGATGTTTAAAGAAAAAAAAATAGAACTTATGATTTAAAATAATTTTAGATATTTATATTATAATAAAGTGATACTTGAGACGAATTGAAAAAGAAAGATTGACACATAAAATGGGATTGATCAAGGTATGTTTCTTTCTTTTTTTTTTTCCTTACTTTGGAAATATTTTTTTCCATTGTAACCTATGAAAGACAAGGGATTGTTTGGTATGTAGATTATATTATTCTGGAATTATAGTATAATTATAATTTGTTATATCTTGAAAATCATTTTAAATCATGTTCAAACTAAATAAAAGAAGTTGGTGAGATTTTATAAAAATCTGAACTGTTTTCAGGTTCCACTCCTAGGTTCGTGAAGCGTCAATTGGGTTAACGGGCCGCAGAATGCCTTATGGACATGTTCCAGTAGCTCAAGTCATGACCTTAGATTTCACGTTGGAGATCACGGGCCATAAAGTGGTTGATGGTCCATTATTTCACTCGTGGAGTTGATCCAATGCACTCATTGTATAGAGGAGGGAAGATTTCACGGACTAGGCTCCAACGTGGAATCATCCTCAGTCATTCCAATAGCTAATAAAAGTTGGACCATGTTTCACGGATCAGTTGACGGTCCGTTAATTGGGTTGACGGTCCGTCAACCCACCGTGAAACATGGTCCAATCTAGTTTAAATTCATTTTTCCTACTTTTTGGTATCAATACCATGTCGTTTGGGTATCGTATTAAAGGGGTGTAAATGTCCAAACTCTTTATTTCCTCTCATTACAAGGTCATTCAAACTTAGAACAAATTGAATGAAATTTCTCTTCAAAGTTCACAAAGATAGGGTTCTCTTCTCCAAAGTGCAGGAACAACCATCATCTGTAATACCTTGAAACTTGTGTTGAGAGCATGTGGGCTAAACTAAGTGTGTCTGTGAAATTTCATCAAAGTTTGACTCAAGTACATTTTCACGGACCGCTTTAAGTTTGTAGAGTGTTTCCACGACTCGTAGAGGGTCGTCAAGTCTGATAGAGACTTGGGAATTCTCAGAAATTTTTTCCAATTTCCACAGTTCACTTTGATGAATCTTCCCCTTTCACGGTTCGTCATGTGACCCTCATTCTTACCCTAATTTCCCCAAATTGTTTAAATGTAGCATGGCTTCACGGGTCATTTCGCAGACCGTGGAACTATTTTACGATCCGTATCAGGAGCCGTAAAAATTGGGCGGTTTTTATATTTAGTCCGATTTTCACAAGGACTTTTTAGACCTTTTCCCTTCATAAAGCCACGATCCTATGTCGTTTTAGCTTAGTTTTAGGATAAATATAGGTGCCCAAAACCCAATTATTTTATTCATAACAAGAGACCAGGAGCAGATTCTCCCAAGGGTTTTTTCTCAAAAACTCAACTTAGGATTTTTATCAAGGGATTCTTGTGCAACCTTTCTCCTTAATATTTTTTCATAGCTTTTTACAATTCAGGTATGAGATTTCAGCAAGGTTTCCTTCTAATCCTTGTACCGAACTATCTAATTTTTCAATTCATGATCATAATTTAGAGATTTTAGGGTGAAACAAAAAAAATTATATTCATGTAGTTAAATCATGTATTTTATATACTCTTGTTCATGATCATGATTATGTATATATGTTTATGTTAGAATTGCATAAATTATTATGGATTGTTAGTCTTGGCTAAGTTTATGAGTTTAAGTCCTTTATGTGGAGTGTATATACTTAACCAGTCATGTTATGGACAAATTTCATTGTTTGAATTTATAGTTCAGGGTATGATCGGTTGTAGGGTAAAGTTCACAGTCATGGTCAGTCTTATGATTTATAACCTAAGGGTTTGAGTTTTAGAGTTCAATCACAAATCATGATAAAATAAACTAAAAAAGGTTAAAACATGATAACGTGACAAAGAAAGATAAATTATGAGTTCTTGGGCCCTTATGTGGTCAAGACAGACAAACAGAGTCAGTTAATATTAGATTCATGGCCAGTTTTGATAGAAGTAATAGCATCGAATGGATTTGGGCGACTTAATCCTTATCCCATATCCTGCGTATCCAAACGGTAGCAAAATCATGACCCACCACAGCGTTTACAGTTTAGGTTTGGTAGACCCACTAGGAATTAAACACGGTCCTTACTTTGGTAGGTTTGAGACTCCACCCAACATAGGGATATATGTTGGACCTCTAGTCTTGTGCTAGAGGAATGTCGGTTATAGAATCTCCCATGTCAGTTATTTGGTCAGTCAGTCAGTTTGATCAGTTTCTTGCCAATCAGGTCAGTAAATAGACTCAAGGGTAAAAGAATTAAAAGTAGACTTTTACTTTATTATTATTTTATTGCATATATCTTGCTTATTTGTGTCAGTAGGTGGTAGTTAAGGTATGTGTTGCGTTTTCATGCATTTCATAGTCAGATTCTTATTTATTGATATAACCCGTTGCACTAAGCCTCTCACGTGCTCAGTATATTCAGACGTTCGCGTTTGGCTTGGACCCTCATTCTTAGAAGAGTTGAAGTAGAGTGATGAGTTCCCACTTGATTCGGGAGTAAACTGGAGTTATTAGTATTTTCTTTAATTTAGAACTTAGTTTTTGAAGTATTACTGTTATTCAGTTTTTGGCCAGCTAAGGGCATTGTCCTAGATTATTTCAGTACTTATCTTGTTAGTGCCATTCGGACATAGATTGTGTCAGACTTGAATATTGGGTTTTCATGATTATTAAGCTATTTACTTGTTGATTGAGATGTGAGGTGCACTTAGTTGATATTTTATTGTGTGGTATTGCTTTCGCTGGAATTGTGTGATAGAGCCGGACATGAACCAAGTGGTCCTTTCGAGGTTGTTAAGGTGACTTAGTGACTAAGGTTGTCTGTCAGACCCAGAGGGTGAGCTCGGGGCGTGATAAATATTTACAATACTCCAACAAGTCCTAAAGTCTTTTGCTGCCTAAAACTCTGCAAGAGAGCGCGACTTTACGTTTTGTGTATTTTGTTGGTATAGTGCAATATATATTATCACACTAAATAGGATAAATATTAGATGACAACAAGTAATATAATTTTTCAAATATGGCTTCAATGCAATATATATAATTTAAAACGATACAAAATCAAGTTTTTTCCAGTATTGCATTTTTTTGGTGGGATTTTTAATTTTTCTTTATGCTTCTCGTTTAATGAAAATTTGTGAGATATAACATTCTTAATTATAACCTATTTTTACAAGATAAAAATTAAAAATTTGATATAAATTGTGTGACATCTATTTACAAAGCATAAACCAGAGAACTTTTGCCTAATCGAGCATATATATAGAGAACTAAAAAGCATAACTTTTTGGATTTTGGAATTGGACTTTTGCCTTATAAGAGGTAATTCGTGCCTTATAAATTATTTGTCTTGTAAGGCATAATTAAGATTAATTTCGTACGACATAATATTAAAGTAAATTTTTATTGGATCTTGTAAGATAAGTTGTGAGTTATGAACTTGTTAATGCATACTTAAAATGTTAAAGCCTTAAAGGATAAAAACTAAAGACCACCAATCTGATGTACATAAACTAAAGGTTGCCTTTTGATAAGTTGATAAAAGAACCTTACCAAGATGTAAGCTTCGAGAAGTGTTCCGTCGTAGGTATGACTGGTCAGCGGTGAGTGCCTGCAAAACAATGCCCAGGGTGGTCCCCGGGGT
>JBDJHY010000102.1:14655563-14675897 GCA_039654485.1 Withania somnifera | reverse complement strand
TCAAGCACATCGAAGTGGTTGCACAAATCTCATTTGGTTTGGTGAACAAGCATTCGTCAAAACAACAAAGAATAATGAATTCCATTTAGTATGCATTTAAATGACCCAAAAATAGTTGTAAATTCCTAGCACTACTGCTACTCACATATGTAATATTTTAGGTTACTTAATGATCAGCATCTATCAACTGATCAAGTGTGGTCTACAGAACTCAAAGTCTTATATATAGTGAAAAATTCAGTGACTGCAATGTTCATCGCTGCATCACATTATTCCCTCATTAAAGGCCTGGAGTCTCAAGAGAGCCCAATAATAATTAGCTTTGGATCTAATCAGGTCAGATGGAATTAATAATTCCTTGCTGGAAGTCTATATCTTACCAATTCGAATCAGCTCATATCCTAAAAACTTCTAGGTAGTAGAGAACATTTTACAAATCATCTAAAATTCTATGTTGCAATAGGGACATCACATATCTAGTGGATGCTAGTACACAATTTAATGAGAAGGGTTTGATTCTCCCATTAGAAAAGAGGGTAAAAAGATACACCAAAAAGTTCATGTCATTTCTAACAACATACCCACTGTAATCCCACAAGTGGGGTCTGGGGAGGATGGTGTATACACAGCCGTATCACCATACACAGCCGTATCCCTACCTTGTAAAGGTAGAAAGGTTGTTTGGATAGACCCTCGGCTCAAGTACTGTATATCACAAATCAGGCAGCAGCACAGAAACCATGCTGAAAACAATTAAGAAAAGAACAAGTAGCAACAACAAATAGTACAATAATTGAAGCAAAGTTCATGCCATTTCTAGTTCTCTATTAATATGTGATGCTTTAGCTGTATATGACTGATCACTGTAAATGAGCTCTTTCCGCAGATATGTGAGTCAGCAGAAACATGGGAAAAGATATACTTTGAAGAATCACATGTATATGCAGCGAATTGTAATATTTACATGCTTCTTAACTGATATGTTTGATACTAATATGCATTTTTCATGAAGAGGTTGTCATAATTCAGGCAAAGACTTTCAGTAGCCATTAACTTGAGTCCTCATTTGTGAGATTTCACTGGGTATGTAGATGTTGTATCTGAACTTTGCACAAAACATCCTTCTCTCCTAGAAACTCCCTTTTCCTTCTAGATTGCATTACATAAACCTAAAAGCTTGAACTACTTGAAGTCCTTTGAAATGATTCTACCAAATAACGTTCTTTCTCAGGGGATAATATATTTTAAAATACAAAAACCAAAACAAGCAAGACTACTACGTTACTCTCGAAATATCTTATTTCCCAAGTTCAATCTGTAAGATCACAGGGACGTAAAAGTAACTTAGTAACCATGGATCAAGATTAGGTCAACATATATGCATAAAGGTAACACTTTTAGCTCGAAAAAGCATCAGCATAAGATCACATTTTATTGTTGATAATGGTGTTATCCTGGACAGAATGCGGGCATCTCAATATCAGATACCTAAAAACCTCTACCGGTACAATTATTGGATAATGCTGCCCAACAAATACTAGAGAGATGTAAAGAAATCGTATGACCTTTTTCCTATGCTAATATCTAGGTGCATTCTATATTATGTCTTTAACTGAATATATTTTTCCTGATTAACAATTTCACCTGCCGATATCACAAGTCAAGTTGCTTTCCATGGGATCCATGAATTATCATTTGACTCATATAGCAATTTGATAAGCTGGAATCAATTTCTAAAGAAAAAAAAAATCCTAGGAGAAGAAGATCCAAGTTTAATTTATAAGGAGTCATAACTGATCTCTATAAACTAATTCTTGAACATTGGAAATATTTAATTCAGACTGTTACTATATAGGGTCACTTGGTACTTCCACCACTTCTACGATTGGCCTTTTCCCCTTGAAGACCGAGGGTAACGATGAGCTTGTATGCCGGCATTGCTGGAATAAGGTGGCTGCTGGGGCGACCGGTACTTCTCTTTTAGGTTGATAAGCTAAGGCTTTCCAAAAAAATGGGAGAATTCAAACAACAATTGAAAATACGCTCGGATCTCTACCAGAGGAAAGAGAATATGAGGACATAGAAAAAATTAAGGGAACGAGTCAATTCACAAAAAAAGACAAGGATGACCAGGTTCTAGCGCTACCCAGTGATAGAATCCTCGAGACCCATTCCCTAAAGGGTCAAATTAGATAAGAGAGGACATTCGATGGTGGCTTCCACTGAGAAGTCCTGAAGAAAGATGAAGTCAGTCGCGTACAAGTATATAACGAAAGTAAAAATTTAGGGGTATGAAACTTACAATGAACATTCCAAAAGAAGAGTGCATCACCCCAAGAATATCTTTGGTGGCATAACAATGAAATGAGGTCAAATCGAGAACAAGTTGATTACTCAAGTCATCTAGAATGTAGAAGGGGCCGCGGGGCTCTAAGTCGACTAACCCCCTCGAGAAAGCCTTGGATAGAGGAGTAGAAGAAGGTTTGTGACAGTTAACTCCAATACAATTTCTAAAAGTCGGAGCTAAGTTTCCACAGGCTTTGTTCGAAGGTCTGATAAAACAAGATGATGATGTCGTCAATTGAGCAACCCAAACCTACGAAAAATGGAAAAATATACAAGAAAATAAAGCCTGGCCTTCCGGTGTGGATTCTCTTTATGACATGGGGAACTTCAACGCGTGATTTTGAAGAACAAAGGGAGGCAAGGCTAAAGCTGTGATAGTGAAACTAAAGAGTGAATGCTCTCCACGGGTAGAGTATCCTCCCTTTCCCCTGATGGAGGACCAAGGTTGTTGGCAGTGTTGAGCATTGACAACACTATTTTCTCTAACGAAAGGCAAGATGGGTACCCTTCACTTTTTTTAGCTTGGATATTCCTCGCATCGGTAAGAATTTGATGAATGAGACATAGCGGCAGTAGGAAGAAATGCACTAGAGACGAATGCTTTTCTGATCACAGAATCTTTTCAGAGAAGGAAGTTAGAAACAGAAGGAAATTATGGATAAGAAAAGGGTGCATTTTACATATATATAGGTACTACAGGGTGAGTCAAATCATTGGTCTGAAATGAAGCACTGTCGTTGCTTCTTAAGCATTGCATCCAGTCAGAAAGGCGCATTTAATAATGGGACAAAATTCAAAAGTTACGATACTACAACTTCTGCAAAAGCAATAATTCAGGAGATAAGAAAAATGAAGAACTGGCAAAGGCAACAAGAAAGGTTTCTTTTCATTTCCCGCCCGAAAAAGTGTTGTGCGATCAAAAAATGGGGGGACTATTTGTATGGGGTAAAAATAATTTAATGTAAATTGGGCCGTTTAAGCCTTAGATGGGTCGTATATGAGTATACATATGACGGTTAGTATGATAAAATCAAGAAATACCATCTTAGAAGAGTGCATGCTAGGGAAAAGAATGAAAGCACTTGAGATAATAAAGGTGTCAGAGACTAGCTAGAGATAACGACTGCATGTAAAGGATGAACTGAAGGACAAGACATCATGAATTTCAGAGGAATCAGTTGTTCTTGGGATGTCGCACCCGGCACAAGCTAAGTGATAGCGTGTGCCCCCAACAATTTCAAGACAAGTGGAAACCTCTCGTTGGCTAGAGGACAATGCTATTATTGTATAAATAGACACCCTTATCATTGTAAAAGATCTCTTCCCGCTCTTTATCCCTTAAGCAATAAGGATTCTTTAGCCTGGACCTTACATATTAGTTTCTTCCTTCAGGTTCTTATATTTGCCTTGTAAAGAATCGAGCTTGGACACTCCTAGCGATTCATTAATAAGAATGAATCTTCACTTGCGCTCTAAGATTCGCTCCCAACCTCTATTTGTTTGATTTATTTACTTGCTTATTTACGTTATTCATGTTATCTCAATCGTTTTTATCATTAACCCAAAGATAAGAACCATAATGTGTGCTCTCAACTCAAGCATAAATACAACTGTACCAAAGCGACGGTAAACGAAGAGTCTTAAAGATACTTCCTTTTGAGATATCAATTTCTCCAATCGTCAACACAAACAAGTTAAGAGTTGGATTTCTTGTTGATCATAAAATATGCATAATCAATTTAGGTTCTTAATTAGAAGCAACCTTATAAGGTTTTACAAAATTTTAATCACAATTATTCAAATATTTTACAATGGCTTCTTTGCAAATACATCGATATTTCAATAATCTTCCTTAATGGGGTAACTAGCTTTCATGGGAATACCACACGTTCCTCTGTTGTCATTTGACCCCCTCTTAATTCTAATATAACCACCTTCACCCTAATTAGCACCCCATAATTCTTAACTATCCAATATTTCACATTACCGTAATACCATAGCCAACTAGTGTCACTCGATGATTTAGGCTATGTCCACAATAACCTGTGTAGATGCCTCCAAAGTATAATTCAAAAGCATAGCCGCTTGAATCAATAGCCACTATTATAGGTTGCTTAACAACTTCAGCTTGAAGTGATATCTCATTCGATGGTATTATTTCATAGCCACTTATCATAACTGCATGCTGTTTTGCTTTGTTAGTATTGCATTTTTTATCTTTTCCAGTGTATGGATAATTTTCATCAGTTGTAATTCTACCATTTTGTATGATGAAATCAAAAGTATTTTCCATGAATCCTCCATTGCATTCTTGGTTGTTTGAGTAGATATCAAAATCAACAAGTTGTTGTTCTGATTTGTTTTGATCTTGTTGATGCCCTCTATTGCTGCTATTGCAGAGAATGCTAAATAGCTTCGTGCCTGTTGTAATAAGAATTACTTAACCGTTTGGATTAACTGATTGAAAGAGCTGATAAATGTCAAGTACTGAATTTAATTTTATAAATAAAGTACATGTTTGGATGAAAGTTTTGAAACTAATAGTAATTACTAGTTGCGGTACTGAATGGTGGAGCCAGATAAAGTTGAATTGCTATGTAAAGCAAATTTTGAATTACCTTTGTCTTTATACAAGGCTGACCAGGTTCTAGCCCTACCCAGTGATAGAATCCTCGAGACCCGTTCTCTGAAGGGTCAAATTAGATAAGAGAGGACATTCGATGACGGCTTCCACTGAGAAGCCCTGAAGAAAGATGAAGTCAGTCGCGTACAAGTAGATAACGAAAGTAAAAATTTAGGGGTATGAAACTTACGATGAACATTCCAACAGAAGAGTGCATCACCCCAAGAATCTCTTTGGTGGCATAACAATGAAACGAGGGCTAATCGAGAACAAGGGGATTACTCAAGTCATCTAGAATGGAAAAGGGGCTGCGGGGCTCTAAGTCGACTAAGCCCCCTCGAGAAAGCCTTGGAGAGAAGAGTAGAAGAAGGTTTGTGACAGTTAACTCCATTCTAGTCAAAATTGGCTAGAATTTGAAGGGGGAATACAGTTTCTAAAAGTCGGAGCTGAGTTTCCACAGGCTTTGTTCGAAGGTCTGACAGAACAAGATGATGATGTCGTCAATCGAGCAACCCAAACCTATGGAAAATGGCAAAATATACAAGAAAAAAAAGCCTGGCCTTCCGGTGTTGATTCTCTTTATGATATGGGGAACTTCAACGCGTGATTCTGAGGAACAATGGATTGCCAAAGGGAGGCAAGGTAAAGCTGCGATAGTGAAACTAAAGAGCGAATGCTCTCCACGGGTCGAGTATCCTCCCCTTCCCCTGATGGAGGACCAAGGTTGTCGGCGGTGTTGAGCATTGGCAACACTATTTTCTCTAACGAAAGGCAAGATGGGTACCCTTCACTTTTTTATCTTGGATATTCCCGTAGCAATAAGAATTTGATGAATGAGACATAGCGGCAGTAGGAAGAAATACAGTAGAGACGAATGCTTTTTTGATCACAGAATCTTTTCAGAGAAGGAAGTTAGCAACAGAAGGAAATTATGGATAAGAAAAGGGTGCATTTTACATATATATAGGTACTACAAGGTGAGTCAAATCATTGGTCTGAAATGAAGCATTGTTGCTGCTCCTTAAGCATTGCATCCAGTCAGAAAGGCGCATTTAATAACGGGACAAAATTCAAAAGTTGTGACACTACAACTTCCGCAAAAGCAATAATTTAGGAGATAAGAAAAATGAAGAACTGGCAAAGGCAACAAGAAAGGTTTCTTTTCATTTCCCGCCCGAAAAAGTATTGTGCAATCAAAAAACGGGGGACTATTTGTATGGGGTAAAAATAATTTAATGTAAGTTGGGCCGTTTAAGCCTTAGATGGGTCGTATATGAGTATACATATGACGGCTAGTATGATAAAATCAAGAAATACCATCTCAGAAGAGTGCATGCTAGGGAAAGGAATGAAAGCACTTGAGATAATAAAGGTGTCAGTGACCGGCTAGAGATAACGACTACGTGTAAAGGATGAACTGAAGGACAAGACATCATGAATTTCAGAGGAATCAGCTGTTCTTGGTGATGTCGCACCCGGCACAAGCTAAGTGCTAGCGTGTGCCCCCAACAATTTCAAGACAAGTGGAAACCTCTCGTTGGCTAGAGGACAATGCTATTATTGTATAAATAGACACCCTTATCATTGTAAAAGATCTCTTCCCGCTCTTTATCCCTTAAGCAATAAGGATTCTTTAGCCTGGACCTTACATATTAGTTTCTTCCTTCAGGTTCTTATATTTGCCTTGTAAAGAATCGAGCTTGGACACTCCTAGCGATTCATTAATAAGAATGAATCTTCACTTGCGCTCTAAGATTCGCTCCCAACCTCTATTTGTTTGATTTATTTACTTGCTTATTTACGTTATTCATGTTATCTCAATCGTTTTTATCATTAACCCAAAGATAAGAACCATAATGTGTGCTCTCAACTCAAGCATAAATACAACTGTACCAAAGCGACGGTAAACGAAGAGTCTTAAAGATACTTCCTTTTGAGATATCAATTTCTCCAATCGTCAACACAAACAAGTTAAGAGTTGGATTTCTTGTTGATCATAAAATATGCATAATCAATTTAGGTTCTTAATTAGAAGCAACCTTATAAGGTTTTACAAAATTTTAATCACAATTATTCAAATATTTTACAATGGCTTCTTTGCAAATACATCGATATTTCAATAATCTTCCTTAATGGGGTAACTAGCTTTCATGGGAATACCACACGTTCCTCTGTTGTCATTTGACCCCCTCTTAATTCTAATATAACCACCTTCACCCTAATTAGCACCCCATAATTCTTAACTATCCAATATTTCACATTACCGTAATACCATAGCCAACTAGTGTCACTCGATGATTTAGGCTATGTCCACAATAACCTGTGTAGATGCCTCCAAAGTATAATTCAAAAGCATAGCCGCTTGAATCAATAGCCACTATTATAGGTTGCTTAACAACTTCAGCTTGAAGTGATATCTCATTCGATGGTATTATTTCATAGCCACTTATCATAACTGCATGCTGTTTTGCTTTGTTAGTATTGCATTTTTTATCTTTTCCAGTGTATGGATAATTTTCATCAGTTGTAATTCTACCATTTTGTATGATGAAATCAAAAGTATTTTCCATGAATCCTCCATTGCATTCTTGGTTGTTTGAGTAGATATCAAAATCAACAAGTTGTTGTTCTGATTTGTTTTGATCTTGTTGATGCCCTCTATTGCTGCTATTGCAGAGAATGCTAAATAGCTTCGTGCCTGTTGTAATAAGAATTACTTAACCGTTTGGATTAACTGATTGAAAGAGCTGATAAATGTCAAGTACTGAATTTAATTTTATAAATAAAGTACATGTTTGGATGAAAGTTTTGAAACTAATAGTAATTACTAGTTGCGGTACTGAATGGTGGAGCCAGATAAATTTGAATGGCTATGTAAAGCAATTTTTGAATTACCTTTGTCTTATACAAGCGGTATATATATATATGTAAAACCTCAAAGTGACTCTATTTTATTATATTCATTTTTTCATTCAATTCACTATCACATATATTTATATTTTTACATTTAAGAAATAGGAGTTTGCTTATAAACTTATCCAAAAAGGCTCTCATAATTTATATGATTTTTGTGTTGGTACGTACCACATTTTTTATTCTTGACTGGTGTAACAGCTCCATTCTTTCTCCAATCGACGCTGAGAGGCAATCTTGATTTAGAACATGTGACATTATTAGTTTGTTGTTGCCAGAGAGGCTGCTTGTAACCTAAATTAGTAGAATTAAACTCCCTGTTTGTCATGTCTGCAAAAGCATTGTCAGTGAGGTTGTAAGAAAGGTTGAGTGAAGTGAAGTAATCGATGAATTAAACATTTGATAGATAAATCGCAACGCATATTCCATTCAGCTCTATCTTGGTATTTTCGTCTGTGTTTTTGGAGCCAGTTGCGGTACCTCTTGAGCATTGGGTCTAGTGAGTTATCATGACTTGCATTTGTGAGATAACATAGAATTAAAAGAATTAGCACAATGTTCAAAAGAGTAATAGAAGATGGCTTTATAATTTCTTTGGATTGGGTTTTCTTTCTGTTAATTAGCTGTTGTACATTCACACTGTGTTGCTGAGATGATTGTTAAGCCGTATATATATATATAGAACACAATTTGTTAATTGTAGAGTTTGTTTTTTTTTTCATGTATTCCGCATGGTTTGGTTTATTGTTTGTTTGTTTAAATCTTGAATTTTTACGCTTTGTGTTTGCGATAATACCCTTGGCTTATGAAAGAACTATAATAGGAATGCCATTCTCGTTGTCCAAAGTTGTTGGTCTAATAGATTGGCATAATAAATAAAGATGCATTTAAATTTGGCTCTCTAACTGTCTTGTAAATTCTTAGAGAATTTACATCTAGACATTTCAACTTATCTTAACAGGCAACTAAATACTCTAACTTCTTGTTATTGTGTCCGAGGACATCCGACATTGACGTGACACATAAATTTTGAAATTGTCTAGATAATTATTTTGTAAGTTGTGGAGACGAGTCAAGATATCTAAATATCCATACTCAAAGTTGAGGTATCTACTTGTTAGTTGAGCACAAGTTTAAATGTCTGTTTATATATTATGTCAATTAGATTTGAATATAATTTGCAGAAGTGGGGATTTTTATAATATGAACGCTACATCAAAATAAGAAGAAAACATATTAAGTGAAAATTAAAATTCAGCTTTCAACCAAGTACACTAAATAAATAACATTACCGTCTGACTATTTACTATATCGTTGCAAGGCAAAAAGAACAAGTTAGCGTCTATTTTATGTTTAAGGACCTAAAACAATTAGAGAAGCGTCTTATTTAAGTTCTAATTGTTGAGATTTTCAGGCGAATTTCCATAATGCACCTATGATTTATAAATTATGGGGAGTGCCCAGCATTTAGATTTAGTCAAAACGGTGAGTCGAAGATTTGTGGTTGGATAAATATGATTTCTTTATTTGTAATTTGATCTTGAGTTCAAACTTAAAAATAAAAATAATTTTGATAAGAAGCACTTTTTCCTCTAATAAGACTTATACTATACGAATTTAAATTAATTGGGATGTTAAAAGCAATACCGGAAAACCAAATTACAAACAAAAAAAAGAAAGGATTTAGATGAAGGTTATCTTAAACACATGATAACTAATTGATCATACTCCTGCGTCAGTTGAACGTCACAGTACATACAATAATGATAAGTTAAATAACCAACTATCCATATTATATTTATATTTTATTTTATTTTTAAAAAAAGTTACGAAATATATTAATTTTTAAGTGCGATACGTATGCATAGAGTCGTAATACATAACTTGAGTGCGATACATGACTCATGATACATCATATGTATCGTGTGTCTAACCATGTATTTGAATAATTTAACATGTATCCTATGTATCTGGTAGGTTATTTAAGTTATGTATTGTGTCCAAGTTATGTATCGCGACCCTTCATATGTATTTGAGGGGTTTCTTGAGTTACTATCACGACCCTTCGTATCGCGCCTAAAAAAGAATGATATAAAACGTAATTTCGAAAATTAGTAATATGAAAAGTAATTTACTCTTATAATAGTGTGTTTTATTTAGTTTACTTATAAATGTTAATCAACTTGTAAGGACACCGAGAAAATAAAATTTGTTGTTGTGACTCTTCTACCTTAATTATTTTGTTTATTTTTAATTTTCTACTATCTGGGATGAGATCTAGTTACAGTTTGTATTAGTGTTATTTATTGGTAAAAGTTCAAAAATGATAAATATTTAGGACCTTATTATAAGAAAATGATCAAAATCTTGATATTATGAAAAATAACACAAAATTGATCGGCTACAACTCTGTCTGACTCAGTTTTGATATATAAACTTAAGTTGAACTATATACAGCCTTAAGTTGAACTCGGTTGAACTATATACAACTTTATAAAACTTAAGGATATGTACAACTTAATCTGAACTAAATACAATCGAGTTGGAACTAAGTCATAGCCGAACAACTTAATTTAAACTTAATACAACCTTATAAACTTAAATCTATATACAACTTAATTTTGAACTAAATGCAACCGAGTGGATCGAGTTAGGACGAGTTTCACAAAGTTGTAACCGACTGTTTGCCCCAAAGTTTGCCTATTTTAACTATTTTTACCATTTTTTTTTGCCATTTTTCCTTATTTATTTATAGCATTAAAAACAAATAGGTAAGATGATCCAATATATATATATATACCACAAATCTTTTTTCAGGTGAGTTGAGGCATAAAATCCGATCCAATCAGCTATTGATCTCTTTGGTTTCCTATTAATATAGCTAATAGCTGGACACATTCATTCATAATCCCTAGTTAAGTACATTGTATTCGCACTCGAGAGGAATGGATTGGCGTAATTAAGAGAGTCCTTGTAACATAAAATGGGCGGGCACCAGACGGTCAATGTCCAAGATGATTGGTTACATAATGATTTATAAAGTTGGAAGTGTTGGCCACCAAATGGTTATATTAAAACAATGTCGGTTTAACTACAAAGCTTAAACTAACTTTCTAGTTAATCATAATGATTGGTAACCCCTCATCCCTCACATTATTAAATGACAAAAAGTCGAGAGAGGGGGAGATTGTATACTATAATTATTACTGAATGTTAAAGAGGAAGGTAGAGAGAAAGAAAGAGATAGTGACCACCTAGAGTGTTAAGTATTTTTAATTAGGAGTTTTAAATTTTAAATTTATGAAATTATCCTATTAGAGAGTTTGTTTTATCTATTGTGTTAACAAAGTCATTTTTTATTAAAGAATATTTTATTTTTTAATATAAAATTAAATTTAATTAAACTCAAAGATATAAAAAAAATGAGATGATAAAAAAGAAAAGAAAGGGATAGCGGGAGAGCAGGGACACATGGACTACATGTGAAGTTAGTTTAGAGACAAAAGTAAAAAAGAGTATAGGGCGTGCACAAACCATTCACGTGCCTTCCTTTTTTCCTCCACAGCTCATCTTCCACATTCCCACTTCCCTCTTCCCCCATGCACCTATCCATTTTCCTCCTCATACTCATTTTGTCACATTCATTGATGGAATGAATTAATTGTTGTTCTCTTATATATATATATATATGGGGTTACTTTGTTGTCAGAAGTGCTAAAAAGGAAAATTGTGTTGAATTTGAATAAGTTAAAAATGGTCGAATTACGGAATGGACGAATAAGAAAATTTATGAATTTTAAATTGTAATTCAATTCATAGGTCGTGTTAATTATTGGGTTCATAATTATATATATATAATAATAATAATTTTTTATTACATATATAAGATCTAATCAAATATTATTATATTCCGATGGATGGATCAAGATATATTACTTGGGAGGGTGAATTACACAATTATTTGGTTTTTGTATCATTGTTAAAGTTGTATCCTAAACTTATAAGTTTTTGTACGTTTACCACGTCAAATAATTTCAGACATACAGTTTGGAATTCATATGCCTAAAATTTAGATACTTTTAAGTCAAGTGCATATGGTTGAAATTCAAGTAATTTTTATATGCGATTCAACTTTTTTTTTTACCTAAACTTCCAAGTGTTGAAGTTCACTCATTTTTTACTTGACTTCAACCTTTTGCTGAGTTCTAACCTTAGATATCACTTATCTGAAGTTATTTTGAAGTGGATAAATATGCTAAATAAATTGAACTTTTAAAATTAAGTACAGGTTCGATGGAGTGTCCAAATAGAATACCACGAAATTTTTATCCGTTTAGGATGAGATGAGTTGAATCAAGATGAAATAAATAATTGGCTCACAATTCAACTCGTCAAGTTCTTATCAAGTTTTATTTTTTTCCTATTTTAAAACCAGACAAAATTAAGAGAATTATTTTAAGAAAAAAAATTATGATTATATATATAATATATTAAATAAAAAATATTTTAATTAAATTTCTCATGCTATTTAGCTAACATATTAGCTCTAATCTGCCTAACTTTATATAAGCTTAATTGAGTGAATAAAAATGAGCCATTTCCCTTAAACTTGAATGGGATGGGGGATGGATCACTATTTTAATGGACTGATTTTATAGCCCCTACTCAATTTTATATTTTCTTTACATAATATTAAACATAGATTTATAATAATTTGAATTTATCCAAAATCTAGTCTCATGTTATATTGCTTATGGTTAAGCAACCTTATTGCTGAGGTTGAGTTACAATTATAGGGAAATCGTTAAATTATTTAATTTTTATATAATTGAATAAATTATATTTTCAAGTTGACTCAATATATACTCGTATATTTGTTCATAGGGTCAAATCGAATAGTGCGGTTCTGTAAATTCATAGGCAGAAAAATAATTTATGTTTCTTTTACATTATTTTAAGCTTTTTAATAAATTGAGTGATTGTTAGATTGAAATAGATTTAACATTTTAAAGTACTATTGCACACTTGTTATTCATTGCGAAAGTAATTAGTGTGTATACAAAATATATTTATGTATTTTAAATCCTTAAGTAACTAAATAAAAATCTTAAAATTCTAACCACGGTTCTAATGATAACAAGGGTTGAGGAGCCAAAGTATACATCTATAGTGAGGTTTTCATCGCTTAGATTTAGAGCATTGGAACGCATTAAAGATACGGTAAGAAGCGCCCCTCAGTCGATAGGGCAAAAATAGAAATATAGTGTCACTGACAACTGTAAATTTTTTAAAAATCAAGATCTTTTCCACATTATAACTTATGGTACCTCGCAACAATTCAAAATTCTCTCCACATTCAAAGACTGAACATGTTTTTTAGCCATCATAAAAACATAAATAAAGTCAACAATAAGATGAAGAATGAATTGTATGACAATTTTTTCCGTAAACGTTCACTTAAATCACATAAACACAATAGGTAGGTCTCATATCAACAATTGATGGTCAGACATATTATAAGTTTGAAAATGATATGCTATTATTTTATTAAAGATTTGAATTTCACTCAACACTAAAACAAGAGCAAGACCTTAACACAATCCAGGATACTTGTGAGTATGCTTGTGTTTTCAGTTTTATTTTACATGTTTTATAAGCAAAGAGTGTTCTTAGAAATAGAGAAAATTTCCCTGCAATATAGTTAATGTAGCTAGTAGAGAAAAATAATATCTGAAATTTGTGTAAGGGCAATTTAACTCCGTGCTTCATAAGCAATTTGTGTGCAATAAAGCCTGTTTAAATTAGCTATGAGGTGTTTGAAAAATATTCTTTAAGTGTATGAAATTGGTTATGTAAATTGAAGCTTATGGATTTAAATAAAAGTATCTAAAATTGATAACAAACACATAATGTGTTTGATTAAAAAATATTATCCAAATTACAAAAGATATCACATATAAAATAATAAAAGACAAAAGTTGGTCATTTCCAACCGTAAAATCAAAAGTTAAGATGACCAACCTATTAAGATTGATTTTACTTTATAAACATTTTTTATATTTACCAAATATAATTACTTTTGATATTTTCTAAGTAAGTCGATGAGTTAAAAAAAATTTATAAGCTACTTAATGTCATGCTCCGGAATCACTCGTGCACTGCTCTACACATTCACTCATCAACGGAAGCAATATAAATAATTTATGTAAACGAGTAGACAATTTTACATAATAAAACAAATGTACTGAATAATTGAAATCTTTAAGCCAATAACCACTACATAGCAATTTGTCCAAAAGCCTCAAAAGCTAAAATACTAGGCTGCCACAAAAAGTCCCTAGCTAGCCTTGGAAATAAAGAGATAATGTCTATTAAAGTCTAAACAATTCTACTAAGAATAACCAAGAAAATGAACTAGTTTCCGAACCATGGGGACTCACCAATTACTAAACAACAGAGTAATAGATCTGGTCAATCGCTAGGTGGTGATGACTGATCTGACCTACATGTAAAATCATGCAGCGCAAAAGAGTATAGGATCAGTACATTTGAATATACTGAGTAAACGGAGGGCGAGCAACAATAGGCAATATCAACATGATCATTATAAGTAGATGTGGTGCATGTGTAGCCTATGCTTTGCATGATCAAGTGCAATTAAAATCAATATCTCAAGTAAGAGTTTAAATGATTTAAACAATTCAAAATGTATCATTTAAATTTCAATTTCAACTAATCCTTTCAAAATCATGACGCTTAACCATTTTTATGGAAGGTTTTATAACCGACATGCAAGACTATGTGAGAAGACATGGAATTCAGCTTGCGTCCCGATTGATGGGTGCACTATACCTCATCACAGATACTATACCTGGCATTAACCTAGTGGATCCAACTAGGTACATTCAAATAGGCTCTCATTGGGTCATAATATAATCCTATGGTAGGCAACATAGTTATGGGACGGGCACTTCATGCTCAATTATCTCGTAGTTAATACTACTTTCAAAATATACCACTACTCTTGGCTTGATCAGTTAAAAGAATTTAAGTAAAAACTTATCAAAAGTAACATATCTTAGCCTCTGTGGGCAAAACTTGTCAAAATCTTTCAAATTTAATTAAATCATGGCTAGGCCTGAAAGTTCATGCACATTCTTTCATACTTCTCAGTTTAATGGTTCTTGACCCAATCTCCCATATATCTTTCTTTCAGTGTCACATATCAAAATTTCAATAAAATTCATGAAAATATAAATTTTGATGTATCAATACAAGAAACCAAGAAACTTCATCCAATAATCATGATAACAAGATCAAACAGAAAAAAATCATAAGAATCTATGTAATATGTGAATTATGATGTATCAATGCAAGAAATAAAGAAAACTTCACCCAATAAACATGATAACAATATTAAAACAAGAAAATTATATCACAAGAAATAATTAAAATTATTGATACAATTTATAGTATGAAACAATCCACAAAATTTTAGGGTGTTGGGTAAAAGGGTGAAAGAATACCCTTACTCATGAACCCACATACCTGAATCCTTGAGAAACATGTTGGGATCTGGAGGAGAATACTTGAACTTGAAACCCTAGGTCCTTAACCTTTGAGAGAACTATCGTGGTTTTGTTTTCTTTCTTGTCTGAGTATTTATGAGGAATGAATGTTGAATGTAATGTTTAGAATAGTTTAAGTGTGAAAGATTTAGGTTAGATTAGAAATTTCGCTTATTTTTCATGAAAATAATACATTTAGAATATGCTAAAACGACGAAATATATCCATATAGGTGGTAAGGAAGCTACCTAAACGCCCCTAGGGATAAATAGCATCAAACCAAACATTTGCACTATTTTTAAATAGCCTCACATCGTGAGGCCACTGAAAAAGTCAAATAGTGACTTTCTTAAATTGATTCACAATGTGTGGATGGTAAAATTCCCATAATATTTTTCTCAAACCTCTAAATGACGTGCGTTTTGTTGCATTGAAAATTATACTCAGAGATTTTTTCGTGAATAGGTTATAGATGCACAACTCCTTGTAGACTAGGATATATGGTTGTTTGAAGTTGACCATGTATGAAACGTTACAAAAATTAGAACGGTAGAAAATCTTTGAACTTAACTTTGTGTTAGGAGTTACTTATGAATTTAAATCATGTCGAACTCCACTTCCACACTTTAAAAATAATTTTGTCACCTAGAAACAAGTGAAGTTCATAGAATCTGGACCTCAGCATGTAAGTTGAACGGTTTAAATTTTAGTTGAAATCTTTGGGTGATATATTATCTCCGCCGTAGGATTATTCGTCCTTGAACGAAGGATTTAAGCTGACATTTAGAGAATTTACTACAAGGAATTAATCAATGACCTGTTGGAATGACATGCAATACTCATGAACAAGCTACTCAATCACCCGAACTATCATAAACCATGCAAGTAAAACATGAATATACTTTATGGGACTCATGCTATGCTACATGCAATTGACAGGAAAGTAAGGCTAGATGGAGAGGCTATTACCCCAGATTGAATTTAATATTTTCTAACACAAATGCACATTATGAGGCTCATGGAACATGAGATAGACCAAGGTACATCATAAAATCTTTCTTAAAACTGCAAAGAGTCACACCAAAAAGACATAGGAGTGTAAGAATATGACATGGGTCTGAGGACAACTTCTTGAACTAAATTGAACATCAACATATCATGTTTTGTTTGCCAGGGGCTACGCTTATCAACTAAATCATACAGTCCCAAAAGAGTTTATATACCTTGCTACAAAGGATGTGTAAACACAAGATGCAAGGGAAATACACTTGATATATACTAAAGGCATAAGCTAATAGAGAGCCTTTTCGAAAGAATTACTAATCACAAAACTGTTTGAATATGTTATCCATCGGATCTAAGCTCATAAAGTAAGGAAAACACGAGTTTGGACATAACTCTCATTCAAAATATGAAATTTTCTAACATGAATCAGACATGCAAAAAGTGTGGAATGGGAAAAAGACTACTCTAGCCGTAGCAATACCACTGATAGTCTTTATCTTGGAAATTACCCCTCAACTATAGTTCCTCTTTTCAACATGGGTGGATATATATATATGAAATCAAATCTGTCGAATATTTTACTCACTCTTCTGAACCTATGATTATTATAAGGTTACAGGTTACTACAAACTTATGAATCTAATCACATGATCTTATTTCATTCAAGCTTAACTCGAAGTACAAGATGCTAAATGTAATAGGACCATATTACTATTAGCCATGTCATTCAATGTTCTATATCCACAAGAACAATACCTTAATTTCTAAGATCATTTCGGAGTGTTACACTAAATTTCTTTCATTAATAAGCTGATTCAAACATCCTATAAGTTGATGATACTAGAAATCAGACATAATCAAATGATTGTAATTCTAATGATGTGAACTTATAGTCTTACCCAGATTAAGAATACCTAATTTGCATTTAACAACATATAATATAACTACTACTAATTTATACTTCGAGAAATGGTTATTCTCAAAGTTAATTAAGGAGTTATCACTGACAATTCTGAGCAGTGATTGAATTATTATGAAGGCAACTTGTTTAATTAAAAAATATATTAGTTGTCAATCTCATGCTTTAATATAGTTATTTTTTTTCCAAAAAAAAGAACAATACTATAGCACTAGCAGTAATAGTTGTTTTAAAACAAGTTGAAAAATCATAACACGTTCTACAGAAAGCACAGAACAGAGGTACTGTACAATCTGAGGGACGACATAATGAAATTCACATGCAGCTGATTGATTAGTTTTGGATTAATTGGTGTAAGTAGTGAAGAAGTTTGTGTCCAACCATGCCCTAAAGTTGCGTGATTGACCATATACTTCAACCACGCCGTGTCGTATATGACAGTGTACTAATTTGTACCAACACTATAGTGGAATGTTCTTTCCTCCCTCCATTTAATCCTAGTCCAATATGGCAATGTACCTTTTTTTTTACTCTTATTCAGTGTTAGGTATTTATTTTGAGCTCGATTAATTTGAATTTATATTAAAATTTCACTTTAGGAGTAAAATTAGATTTAACTTTTTAAGGTTCGTATCATTGAACCTATTATATTTTTCAAACTGTAGGTTAATATCTACTTAGTTATTGCATTTTCAGTACATTTTTATATAAAAATTTGTGTTCCCCATCAAAAAGTACTGGTTCAGATGGACCCGGTAATAAATAGCACATGACGTTTATCACCAAATGTGTCATACGCTCATACTGGTACATATATTTTCATAGCCACACCAAGGCTTATATGTTTCTTCTCTTATGTGCATCCTCGATCTATGACTAGGCCTAGTAAATCAATCTATAGACGAGCGCTAATATTAAATTGGCGCACCAGCTCTCATGTTGGACTTGTCTGTTAACTCTTGAAAGATTGGATAGGTGACTGATTCTCCACCATCCTTCTCCTCAGTAGTCATACTGGTACTGTCAAACTATGGGCTCAAATTTTAATTTTTACTAGCTGAAAAATACTCTTTATACGTGGAAAATTATTATACATCTTTGTATCGGTTAAAAACCGTTTAATTTGTGTTGGGCTGATTGGATCAAGAATGAGTCGGTTATGATTAAGGTTCTGTTGGTAAAGATACCATATTGATATAAGGCCATCGAGATAAATCACATACACGGATCGAAGTAGAAGGTGCTCGAGGTAACAAAGGGCGCCGGTGACTGCAAAAGCATCCATCTCGAAGGGTGCACAAGATAGTAGAGACGTCCGAAATCAGATGAAGATAATAACAGCGCATAAAGAACCGACAAAGAGGATAGTGCCTCAGACGATGTAGAAGCCAATGCAGCACCTAGCATTGCCGCATCAAGCGTGTAGAACCAGGGTCGGCGCCGCCCAATGGCTAGAGACATGTGGCAGAGGAAATATTGTCATCCGATTGGACGATGCTTGCGCTCAATTGTCCTAAAAATAGATATTTTTATCCCATTATAAAGGACCATGCTCCATTTCCCTTAACTCAGTAAGCATTAGATTTTCTCTAACTGTGTTATTAAGTGTTAGTATTCTTCCTTACTATTCCCTACTTGCTCTCGTTGTAAGGACTTGAGCTCAACGCTCACAGCTATACCATACTAAAAATGATCCTCCTGATGGATCACTAAGATTCGCTCCTTATCTTTGTTTATTTTCTTTATTTGTCTGCTTATTTACATTACTTGCTTTCGTTTCAATCATGTATTACTAACCTGAAGCCAAAATCGTAATGTGTGCTCTTGCTCACATACAAATTCTAACTGTATCAAGACGAAGGCCAACGATCTTATGGGTCCTATAGAACAATCTGGTGAAAATAAAGATATCATTATTCAATTTAAGTTCTCTTCTTCCCCAACCTCAGAGGAAAAAGAACAATAATAAAGACTATATAATGGCTTATAAGTTTTGTTTTGTTTTTTGTTTTTTAAAGTGAGTTCATATTGTATAATTTAAAGTGGGTTCATGTTGTATAATTTAATTTACTAATCCTTTTTTCAAGACAAAGGAGAGGAGATGGTCATAAGGGCACGTGGTCTCTGATTCCTCTACATTAAACTACTGCTACTTTCCAGTAATACCATGGAGACTCAACCTCTCTAACCAGCTGTAGATAGCTGTCCCGACCTTCCCATGTGAACCTCCCCACCCCCACCCCCACCCCCACCCCCACCCCAACTTCCCTGATCATTGCAGTGAAAGTTGAGATTGATAGATTCATTTTTAAATCATACGATACACAAAAGAAACCATAAGTTAAAAAAATAATAATAATAAAAAAAATGAACAATGAGTATATCATGATATAAGAAAAAGGTTCTTTATCTCATTATAATTGGTGAGGTAAGTCCTAGTTCCTTTTCTAAATAAAAGGTCTCTGAACATACTGTATGTTGTATAAATTCGCCCAAAAAAAATGATGCTGATAATCATCACAACCATGTCCTTGTGGTAGTTTTATGTTCTTTTTTCTAAACATTCCATGTTCTCCTTCACTATATAAATAACACTTCCAATTCCATTTCTAGTTTGGTTTCCAATTCCTTCTTTAGAAAAATGGCACATTTACCTCCTAGGGTGCCAATGACACAAAATTGGCCTGATTTTTCCCCACATCAAAAAATCGATACGATCACTACTATCAGTCATCACCACAACCTGTCATGGATAGACGAGTTCCTCGACTTCTCGTCTGCAAAACGAGGGTCACATCGGAGATCCATAAGCGATTCCATTGCGTTTCTCGAAGCCCCTATGGTTGAAGAATGCCGAATTAGGCTATCAAGTTCAGGTACTCGGACAACGGGTGCTGAATTCGAGCGATTTGACGATGAACAACTTATGTCTATGTTTAACAATGACACTGCCAATAATA
>JBDJHY010000102.1:14637859-14650607 GCA_039654485.1 Withania somnifera | reverse complement strand
TTTTTTCTTGATTTGAAATTAATGTGACCCGTAAATTTTAAATTTTAAAGTCTTCTTTTTTAATGTGTTCTTTTTTTTTTTTTTTTTTTTTTGTGGAGTATAGCTCATCAAGAAGCATTGAAGAGAGAAATAGAGAGGCTGAGGGAAGTTTATTTCCAACAGAACCTAAAGAAGATGGAAAATGATGATGATGATGATCACCCAACAAAGACACAACAAGCTGCTGCCACTGATGCTAATATTGGCTCTGAGAAGAAGGAACAGCTTGTCAATTGATGCTTATTTTTCTGATCCTTCAGCTAGGTAACATTTGTTTGTCTTTCAATAAGACTTATTGCATGTTTATGTGTATCATCAACTGGTCCATGGGCAGTGGTGGATCTGGGATTTTAAGGTCATGGGTGCTTCCTTAGCTCAAGAGCTAATAATTCACTTGTTTTATGAGGGGTTGTTATTAAAAATGATATGATTTTTTTTTAAATTCTATATGCATATATAGAATCCAATACAAGTTTAATGAGTGTTCGAGCAGCTAGTGGATTCTATGTTTGTCTTCAGGATGTAGAAGCCTCAAGTTTGAGCTCAAAGAACAGGAAAACTCATAATAGAGAGGTGTTTTCTTCTTTAATGAATCCTATATGACACGAATTAATCTGAATTAGTTACACTAGTAAATATACAAGATAGTTAATTAAAAAAAAGGGACTTGCATGATGTAAATATCAATGAAAATTTGAGGAAAAGAGATGAGAAAATTGATACTCCCTGGCAAATAGTAATGTCATTATATTGGTAAAAAAGATATCAATGATGGATGCTAATGGGTAAGATAATTGTACAAAAGATCTTCCTTACTGGGAAACAATAATTTCCATGAAAAAGAAAGACATTTTATTTTAATAGTGACTAGTGAATTAGAAAGGAAACCAGAGTAACGGCAGATTAATCTATAGGTCACATAGGTTTTCTATATTACACTCTCTAGGATACGATAATGATGATTCTTCAGCTAGTTAACATTTGTTTGTCTTTCAATACGAAATCATTGTTGATATCTTTCTATCATGATTCTATATTACGCTCTTTTTGCCCGGAATATTTTATGAATACGAAATACTTTGTGCATGTATTGCCTTTTTTCCCTTAATGAATTAATGGCCCCATATTTTTTTTTTCTATGCAGGAAAAAAATTGTAGCTCAAGGAGAACCACTAAGCAGATTCATGTGGTGTTTGGACCCCCCCAAGAAAGTATCTAATTATGGAGGGGAACAAGATAAGGTCACTTGAATTCTCTATTTCTAGGGGGGCCATTTAACAAGTTAGTTTGTTTTTCTGCTTAGGGAGGGGTGGTGTTATTATTATTTTTATAATTTTCCAATCATTTATTTCTCTATAAAAAAAAATTCTATCAACTACCTTCAAAAAAATGTATTGTTGGAAGGGGCATGTGGAGTTGTTGTATTGGGTTGGGAAAAAGGGAATTGTGGACTTGTCAGTTAGCTGTTATGGCACTTTCTTTTTTATCAGTGTCTTTTGTTGTGAGTGATGGTTATTCTCTTTATCTTGTTACTACTTACTATGTACGCCTGTTATTCTCTCTCAAATCTCAAGAGAGCAATAAAAATTGGTAAATGTAAATATTCCTTTCATTCTAGTATTGCAATACTACATAAATTGTCTGTAATTGCACCGATAAAGTTATATTATTATTATTATTATTATTTTATTATTATTGTATACTTATCGCCACATTGATTTTCAATTGTGGTCAAGGTTCTTGACAAATATATGCAACATTAATCTCAACTTGTTAGTATCATCTTATATGTATTCTTTACTTCCATTATATTCTTAATATGCAATCTAATACTCTCTTCCTCACATTTTAGTTGTCGTTTAGATTTTTTGACGTTCGTTAATAAAAATAAACATTCACTTTTAATATAATTCTTTTGAAATAACTCATCTTTGGACAAGTAAAAATAGATGAAAGCAGTCCATGAGGTTTGGTCACCGGGTTCACCTCGGTCATCCTCGGTGTTGTGAGACTATCAACCTTTTTTTTAAAAAAAAATAAATAAATAGATGAAAGCAGTACTTTAATATTAAAGTGTATGGTAGGAAACAATTGGCAACTTTAAATTCATAAAGTGGCAATTATTTGTTTTTTTAAAAAAAGTAAGTAACAATTAAAATGAGATGAAGAAAACAGTATGTTTGACATTTTCATTAACTTCAACGAATATTAAATTCTAAAAATATAATTTAAAAAATACAGTAAATTTAATTAAATAATAACAATTCTTATACTTCAATTTGCTCATAAATTGCGCAATCTGACGGTTTGGTCAGTCATCAGCCTTTGACTGTCAGTCAATGGTGAAGACTTGTAGCATCTGAATTGTGGGACCAAGAAAAATTAGGAAAGTGACGGACAAATAAAGCTTTCAGAAAGTTGAGTAAGCACAAGCACATAAAATTGTGTATATATTTCAGCTGGAATTTTATAGTTAAGAGCTGAAAGTTGGAAGTACTCCATTTATCACAGTGATAGAAATTCAACTTCCAAATTTGTCATTCTATGAGAAGCACATGATATTTTGATTTCCATAACAATTATTGACATTACTCCATCCTAAACCAGATTTCGAGCTTTGAAAATAAAAAAATCTTTTGATAGGAGTACATGTTTATCCCTCCTATAGCATGTTTTGCCAAACTTTTGAAAAGCTTAAAGTGCTTATTATAGAGAAATTGAACTGTTGGCCAAGCTTTTAAAAAAACAAAAACAAAAAGTAATCTTGATAGTAGTAGAAGCCGAAAAAGTAGCTCGCGCAAACACGTTTGAAACCTTGACCAAACACAAATTACAGCTCTAATATTGACAACAAAAGAAAAAGGACAGCCCAAGCACTAAAGCTCCCAATACGAGCAACGTCCAAGGAAGGACCGATCAACATCACTATCTGAACATATGAAGAGAGAAAATTGCAAACTATGAAAGAAAGAAAGAGTGACTGAAAGAGGGGACGGGGGAGAGCCAATATTCTTGAGTCAGTAACATCATATAGCATATATACTAATGTAAATCCAAAACCTAACACACAGAACAATAGCAATCACACTAGAACTACATTCATCAATACCTAATGTCAGTAGCTTACTTAAAACTTCTAAAGCATTACTAAGAAGGCCCCAAAATAATGTTGAGAGATTGGCCTGAGATAGTGTAAGCTTTCTTCAAAATGCTTGTTGCATAACCACCTTCTGACGAGTAATACATGAAACAACATGTCAAATGTAAGTTACACATCTGCAGACTCCTGCATTGTCATAGTAAAATCTATTAGATACACAGATGAGCAGGTTATGCAGATAAACAACAGACATCAAAAAACATCAAAGCAGGCTTACTCAAAAGTATGCAGACAATACAGAAGGTCAATCATCTCTAGTCTGAAAAAGCAAAATTAACAACATTTTTTTGCTTTGTAATGAATCCACAAACAATAAGAAAACTATTAAAAATACAACTTAAACATACCCGGCATGGTATAAATCAGTTTCTAGTTTTGGCTATAAGCGTTAGCAGGCACAGCTATGGTTTAAAGATATGCCAAAGCTGCATTATTAGTAAGGATTGCAAGTACTAGAATGTACAATTTCGAGAATTTCATGATAATATGTGAAAAATTAATATAAATTTTATCACTGAAACACCCGAAAGGAAAAGGGACAGATTAGATGTATCCTATTTTTCTTTTCTTGTTTTCCGGAGTGATTTAGAAATGAGACATTATGGTCACTAAGAGGTTCTCTTTGAAAACCTATTTGGTGACAAGTGACAGCTGATAGGTTGTTGTTATTCTCTTATAATCCTACAAATCTTTCATAATGTAGAAGGTTAAGATCTCAAATCAAAGACTTCTCCATAATAAGAAAGCAAAATCAAACAGTAGACAATCAAGCTCCAATTTAGCGAAGAGAATTGACTAATAAATAATGCATTTCATTACTGTACTATAGCTACAGAAACACAGGACTGGCTGATACCTATTTGAAAATCTTGAAGTCTCTTTTTGGTGCGGTATACTGTCTTATATCAGAACCTTAAAAGATAAAGAGTTCCCAAATGATAATGCAAAATCAAAAAGCAAGCACTGACAATAGAACTGAAAATAAAAACACACACACACACAAAAAAAAAAAAAAAAAAAAAAGAGAAAAGAGAAACGAATGGAGTACGGAAGAAGGAAGGCTGAACTCTCCTCCTTTAGGGAGCGGATAAAGAACACATGCTCAACAGACCAACAACAACATACCCAATAGATTTCCACGAGTGGGGTCTTGGGAGGTTGAGATGTAGGCAGATCTTACCCCTACCCTTGTGAGGTAGAAAGGCTATTCCCAATATATCCTTGACTCAAGAAAATCGTTTTTCAGAAAATGATTTGAAAGAAAAGCAAGAGTAAAAAGCTAAGATGAAAATATTGAAGAGAGCGTACAGACAATAAAATGTTGAAGAAAGAGAAGTACAGACAGTACAAATATTATGAACAACCAAAATGAAAGAAACAGCAGTAGTAATAAAATCGAAGCAACATGCTCAAAGAACCAAGGTTTTACTTTTTACTTTAATGGAATATACCAGATATACGTTAATGCAAAAAAGATTTGGCCTAGATATTGCAGTACTAGGGACCGGAGTCCTGTCATGACATCCTCCATATGCTTTACACTAATCATTAGTGTTATTTCAGGAACTTTAGGTAGAATACCAAATAACTTTTGCATGGAGCGCCTTAATCCAAAATGATTGCCAACCCGCCACACTTTTGCAATTCCTCATACGACATTCCTTTTATTTTTCTGGATAATGTAACATTTTCTATATGTTAGCAGGTATACTATACCAACTGTATAGTCCCCCCAAAACAGACAATTATAACATAGAGGAAACTTCCTGTCTATATTCCTTCTTACATATAGTCTACAACATCAAAATTATCTTCATTTCTACTAAACATTCTTGTTTACACTAAAAATAATAAAGGGCTAAGCACTTCATCTTAACTTTTGGATATTGCATTGCTTATCCTCAAAACGCCTCTGATGTCTCTCTCTCGACAGCCACCAAAGACATGTAGGGACAATCTCCCATCTCTCCTTCTGGTTGGATAAAATTTCTTCTTTGCCCCAACTTCTACTACCTCGTGATTCCCCTCAAATTAATGAAAGATTTTCCAAATCTGATCTGTCCACTTGTAGTGTAAAAAGAGAGGGTTGGTTGTCCAGACAGTTCCCCACAGAGATAGCACATGACGTTCTTACTACTCCATCAATGCGGTTTGGAGTATTTCATAAGTTACTGATTTTCTCTGTTTTAACCGCGAGAGAAAGGTTCTGCAGGTTGTTACTTCTCTAAGTTTCCCAAAAACTTTCCATAATAGGCCTATGTTTTATAGTGTGATGATATGGTGGCCTTGAACACCACCGTCACCAACATCACTGGAAAAAATAGTGGTGGCCTCAAACTCAGGTGTACAGATCACTACTTAGTCAATTCCCACTTTGAAACACCTATTTCTAACTAGACCATCTTAAGAAAAATTTTAGGATACATTTTAATAACCCAATACAACATGCCACTTCTTCTTGTTCTCCATTCTTAGCAAAGAAAGAAGAATCTCTTGCACGGCTCACAAATACTGGACAACATACACATTTCACTAACAGCTTTTCTATTAAAATAAAGAGCACATATTTTACAATTAATCCATACATTAACATTCTCTAAAAAAGGTATTGATGCATATATATATATATATATATATATATATATATATATGCACTAGAAGGGACACATGAAGATTCATATAAAGGGAAATGTGAAGATTTAGCTGGGGCAACGAAAATAGATGTTTAGGAGAAAAGGCAAATGATCAGATTTTGAATGCTTTATAGTAAAATTTCCAAGACGAGGCAGACATGAGAATAAAAACCGACGCATACAATTTAAAAACTCTGCAATGACGAAGTGCACATTTCACCCTAACAACAGAGCAAAGTAAAGGTGCGAGATTGTAAAGATGGTAAGGATGGCTGAGCTGAATGAAGAAGAATAGTAATCGAGCCTACATCCACTTAAATGTAGTCAATTGAAGGATGAGGTAAACAAGGAAATGGTATACCACAAATTGCAAAATACCCAACAAATTAAGTTATGTCTCATGCAGAACCTCAGAAGAACTAAATTGGTAGCAAGCAATTTTCATCCACAATGACGTACTTTCTGTTTTAACCAGTCCAACAACAATTAGACACATCCACTTGATGGGAATTATCTCCCTCTAACTCTAAAAACTTACTTTCAATTAGTTTAATCTTCTATTAGATCTATGTTTGACCATGATATTAGCTCTTGAACAGACGTTTTAACACTTGTGTCTTATAATAGCAATACCATAATCTATTCAAACTTTGTCCACTTCATCTCTGTGCAAGTCATACAAGGTCATGTCTTTTGGTAACTAAATATGTTTCAATGCTCCAATTTTCAAGTCTTTTATGTAGATTTGCTCCAGAAATGTTTCACTCGGTCACAGTAGAGAAAAGGTTCTTTCTCAATAGAGATCGAAAGATGGGGAAGTACATAAAGGTGAACGAATTGCCTCTTTCAAAGTTGTTTACTATTGGGAAAGCTGCAACCTTTTTTTTTTTCGAGAATGGTAAAATATGTGTTTGTACATATATTAGGAACTACGCCAAAGGTGTGTTCCAGTAGTAAGTACAAGTAGTAGTCAAAAGAGCAAAACCAACCCACCTACCTATTCATAAATAAGCTAAAACACATGAAAAGTCCTCAGCTTCTAAAGGATATTCATGTTTACTCCAAAAGTGGAAAAGCACTAGGCAGTAATCTTTAACCTCAGTCCCTCCCAAATAACTCTTATAACTGATACGGGTAATACATAACATAGCCCTTTGGATGGGAGAACTACATAGGGTGCCTTTTAAGCTTCAGAACTTTGAAGCACAGACACTAAAAGGTATATGTTGCGTATTGGTTTCAGACACAAAGCAGACAGACATGTGAAGTAGGCATGAATCGACTATTTGTCTTGCATTTTTCATTTTAGGGCATCTTCAAAATTTGGCATGGATATGCCATGTTTCAGACATGAGTTTGATTATATAGACACCTACAGTACCTAACAGAAGTTTAAAACCTTGGTAGAATAAACAAAGTTTGTAGAAACGAATTATTAAGAATAAACTTAACACCTAAAAGGTGCTAAATTAAGAAATTTACATACAGCAAAATGGTATAAGGGGCCCCTGTTCAAGAAACAATAAACTATACATTGTCAATTATATCTACGAAGTCTGTTCATAAAAAAAAAATCTACCAAGCCTCCTATATCCCCGCGCATATTTTATTTAGACCAGAAAAAGAACAGACTAAGACAATTCATCCTAATTTTCTGAACAGAATTGCTAGTATCTTCAAAGTATCTTGAATTTCTTTCTTTCTGAACTATCCACCACCATATACAAGAAGGGATAACCTGCCACCAATTTTCTTCACCACTTCTTTTCTCCACTCTTCTAGCTGCTTAAAAGTTCCAATATAGAGCCAGGCATCACCCATTTTACACCATGTGCAAATTTGACACCCACTGATCTGCTGCTGTCGTATCCAGTGTACCCATCATCACTTTTTCTTCTAATTCTTTGTTTTTACCATTTCATGCTTTTCTCTTTTGGTGATCTAAAATGTTTTATATTTAGAACTTGTAATTTTTAAGAATTAATTATGTATTTTCTTATGTTTTTAATTTAGTATTTGTTGCCAATTAGGCGTTTTGTACTCTATAGATTAATATTTTTTGCATATTTTTCCTAACTACTTTCTTATAAAGTTCTTTCTAACTACTAATATTCTCAGTTCTCTTATAAGGTGTCCAACATGCTTTTTTGGTATAAGTTCCAGCATGTTTACTGTTCCTGTTCTCTATATCCTCAATTTCCGGATAAAAGTGTCCAACATCGGTAGTGTCTAAATACTTTACCCTAACTAAAATAATCTGCATCATGTAATATGCAACAAAAAAGTAGAGTTAAAGAAAAACAATAAAAAAAAAGGGACCAACATATAACAGGAAAGCGGAAACAATGCAACTGTCATGATCCGAGGAACCGGTGACCGATAAATCGGTCTGCACCCAGCACCGGTAAACAACAATTTTCAAAGATTACAACCTAGCGCACGGAAATGAAACAGAGTCCAATTTTGGCAAACCAAATATGCAACTTTTTGCAATTTTGATCAAATTTGTCCAGGGCTGTTTGAGGCCCTTCCCTCGCTCGTATTATGCTCATTTTTTGAGTATGGGTTCCTAGTAATGCCGGAGACTCTGTGCTGAAGTTTGTTTTTTATTCCGGCTAGCGGGGCTCGCGGGCCTGTTTTAGACCAAATTTTGGGCCCAGTTAGGAATTTGGTTTAAATAGTATCGTTAGACTCGTAATGATCCCGAGATTCTTATTTCACCAGTTTCGGAGCCGTTGGAGATCGTTTGTTATCAGTTGGGCTGATCTTGGAGGTTGCAGCACACTGATCGTCGGACAACAGGTAGGCTCCGTGGGGCTTTCTCTGGGCGTATAGCTTACACGATTATACTGAACAACATCCCTGAGTTGGGTTTTCTAGGTTGTTACCGTGTACTTGGACCGCTTCTTTTTTCCTTCCCGTTCTTTTCCTGATTGGCGCTCGGTGTAATACGATGCCCGTGACTTAGTATTAGCCTCGTGATGGCATTAGGGTGACTCTGGAAGTAGTAAAACACTGATGCGTGGGTTGATTTTGGATTTTTCCCTCGGATTTGGGTTGGTTTATTGTGCTGCTAGTTGTAGCTTAATTGCGTCTGTGTAGGGCATAGGTTAGCTGTAAATGTTATTATGCTATTGCATTCATTCTATGAGAGAGTGAACCTTAGGCTTAGTTCTGAGAGTGCATTTGGGACTGGGGCCAGTATCACCCGTTGACTATCGAGCCGTAGAGGCTTGTTACTTGATATAATAGTAATAATGAATAACGGCATAAAATGTTCTAATATGGAACTTTCTGATAACAATATAAGCTAATGGATCTTTTAACTGTTTTAGACTCGGTGGTGTGCAGAGCACCCGTTACTACCCTTTCTATTTTAGACCAGACTTCACACCCTAACACCGGGTACTATCATCTACTACTTCTGCTTGGACTTGAGTCCGACTTTGTTCGGCAATGAGTACAACCGTTGCACTTGAGTCTGTCATCGTACAACAGTGAATACAATTTTTCTATACTTATCACGCATGTTGATTTGGAGACCATGATGGTACTATTATCTTGAGGACCTTCATGATACTACTATATTGAGGCGTGGGATGTCCTGAGTTGCCGAGATTACGGCTTGATGAGACTATTGCTCTGAGGCATTCTTTGCCCGATTATGAGCCTCTTTGGTTTGGGATGTTTGATTATTATAGCGTTAGAGATTGTGCATGGTGGGCATACCTCCATGGATCATGCCTCTGGGCTACAACGACTGGAGAAGGGATATAGGTCGGAGCAGGAATATATGGAGAAAATCTAGGGTTAGCACTTCCATGAGTCCTGCCTGTTGGGCCTATGGGTATCGAAGGAGGAGCGCACACAGGATCTGTGACTTTATTGTGTATTTACTTTACTGCACTAGCTTGTTTGCTTCAGCGTACTCCGATAGTATGAGATGCCAATGGATGAGCGTGACTTATGTGTACGCTGTCATTCTTAAGAAGGATTTGGCAGTGTTAATTGTTTACTGTGTTTCTGTTATTTACTGTTTATACTAGTTATAGTCCTTACTTTCGGACCTTCTTACTCTGTGGGTTATTTATGTGTTGTGCTATTTGCCTTATCTCTTTCTTATATCTTGAGGTTAGCGTTATATCGTCCATGTCCCTTATGGTCTGCTTTATGCATTCTCCTATTATTTACTATTATTATTTCTACTTTATTGCAAGAACCCCGGGTACGTTCTTTCCTTCTTGTTTGAGATCTTGTACTATGTTTTAGCTAGTGATGTCATATTCTACCTGTCTTCTTGCTTCTTACCTGAGTAGCTAGCTTCCGTGATATCTTATTTGCTTCTGTAACCTTACTTTCTTATATTCCTGCTATTTACTGCCTTTATGTTTGTTATATGCCTAGTGGACCCTCGAAGCCTACTGGATACTTGTTGCTTCGGCGACTTGTACTCATACTGCACTCGTGTTCCCCTGGTGCAAATCCGAGTAGTAGCGCCCCGACGTTGATTCAGGGATTGTCATTCGTTCCTTCTTGCTGTTGATTTCAGAAATACAGGATGAGCTTTGACGTCCAGCTGTTCCTACTCTCTTCAGCTTGTATTTTGCCTCTTTTATATATTCAGAGGCAGGCTTGTATTATAGACTTTTACTTGTATTCTGTCCTTAGCAGCTCTGTATTTATTTACACTGATATCGAATCTTGGGAGTTTGTTGATTCTGTTGTGGTATGCTGCTATTTACTTGTACTTGTGCATTCTGCTGTTGGTGCAGTAGCCCTCTGATTCGGCTTTAGTACAGGGTTGGTTCTCCTACTAGTGGAATAGTAGGTGCCATTATGATCCTAAGGATCGGGTAGTGACATCAACAAAAGAGACAATACAGTATCATGCAAAGCAGAGGATGGAAGCATGGAGATTATCATACATGACAAGGTAGAAGACAACATAAAGCAGCTTAAGTTTGAATTTACCTGCATGGAATTGCAGATTTGGCAAAGCAAATCATTCATTCAAAGGACAGTCGAGAGTTTCAGAAATTTTATCCTCACTTTCTGGAACATTACTTTTTGGACTCATGTTTCTGAGGTCCTTCACCACATCTTCAAGGCCCATCAACCTTTTATCCAGCATCTGAACTTTATCAATAAAATTCTCAAACTGACTAGCATATGCTTCCTCAGCTTATTTTGCTTTTTGTTCCAAGAACAAGCAATTGGATCGAGTTTCTTCCTCTTGCTTGAGGCATAGCTTTTCCATTTCAGCAGCACTCAACATTAGACCTCCAGGACCAGCATCTTTGTAGTATGGTTCTTCAGGCAGCTGGAATTTCTTCCTATACTCAGAGAACTGTTTCTGGGTTTCCATCAAAGCCTTCCTGTAACCATCCAATATATTTCCCATCATAAAAAGCTCCCGTTCAAGACAACAAATATCTCCGTCTCTTTTCTGTATTTCCTCACATTTAGACTTATGCAAGTGTTCAATTACGCTGTCCCTTTTATGCAATTCATTTAGAATAATTTGCTGGTTTATGTTGAATTGCTCCTCACTTTCTTCCTTTGCTTCATACATCATCCTAGCCTTCATCATTAGCTGCTGCATTTGCTCCATGCATGATCCAAAATCTAATGGCTTCTCATCCCATGCACCATCAATCCTCAACCTCTTGTTGCTTCCATTGAGAGAATGATGAGCCACGTCAGGCTCAATCTCAATCTCTCTCTTACTTCCACTACCAAAAAAGGGACCACCTGTATGCATCTCATCTCTAGAAGCGAGCAGCTCAACCGAAGACTGATCATGAAGTTGCCCCTGGAAGTAAATGCAATCTGTGTACTTTCCATCGTTTGAAGTAGATTTCCCGTCAACCCATCCCCAACTAGTGTATCATCACTAGGCATAACATCAAATCCATCTTCAACCTCATGCCTCTCTGCTCCTTCATCCTCCTCCTCATCATCATTATCATTATCATTAACATTAACATTGTCAATATCATTATCAATATCATTGTCATTGTCATTGTCAATGTCAATGTCATTTGCCAACACATGGTTTTCTTTCTTCTCCTCGTCATTATCCAAAGACACTGCTTCCTGCATCTTACATCTCTGTAGCAAAGGCTCATTTGCATCCGCTCTTTCACCAAAAAGCCACTGTTTCTCTTTTTCTTCTTCTTCCTCCTTCTCCGCCTTCTCCTCCTTCTCTTCCTTATGTTCCTGAACATCCACCATCTCCACATCCTTCACCTCTTCCTTCTGGCCAAGATCCTGCCCCAAAGTCAACTCAATATTCATTTCTCCCCGCAAAGCACCATCCAGTTCTCGAGCTTCGATCGACTCACCATCCAGTTCTCGTGTTTCGATCGACCCACTATCCAGTTCTCGAGCTTCGATCGACCCACTATCCAGTTCTCGAGCTTCGATCGACCCACCATCCAGTTCTCGAGCTTCGATCGACCCATCATCCAGTTCTCGAGCTTCAATCGACCCACCATCCAGTTCTCGAGCTTCAATCGACCCATCATCCCTCGCATTGTCCTCATTACCACACTCATCCTCCTCCTTCACATCAACTTCAAACTCCACCTTCTCCGGCTCTTCACTAAACAACACCTCCTCACGCTGTGCCTTTATCAAGTACTGCAAATGCGCAGCATAATAGCAGTCCACTAATTGGTCCCCTTGTGTCAATTCCTTCTCCACCATGAACCAAAACAATCCAGCCCAATCCACTTTCTCAGGATGCCCATCTTTTATAGACTTAGTCCAACTTAACACCTCATTAGGCATTATCCATGTATCTTCATGCAAAAGCACCCAAATCGACACAAAATCCTCAAGAAAACTTATCGACTCCTCAGACAACGGATCAACATCCAAATCCATACCATCAACCACAGCAACACTACTTTTA